>JAKUAP010000092.1:0-43925 GCA_030563005.1 Komagataea qinlingensis | reverse complement strand
TCTGCACACACGCAATGCCTGAGATCCCGGAGGACATCGTGATCCCACCACCGGCAATCAAAGAGATTATCCACAAAACAGCTGGCTACGTGAATCGAAATGGTCGTGATTTTGAAAACAAAATACGGGAAAATGAATCAAGTAATAAACAATTCACTTTCTTGAATGACAGTGATTCATATCATGACTATTATATCTATGTGCTCGAGAACTTTGAACATTTTGATGTCAAGACAGAAAATAGTGATAGTCAAGAAGGGGGGATTGATGTTAATGAGGAGGATGTCGATGGGTTAGTTGAACCAGATTCATTGGGTTTCATAGTGGATTTACCACCGGTTACTCTGAAGGATTTGGAGATTATTAAGTTGACGGCATTGTTTGTCGCTCAGAATGGAGAAAACTATGTGAATAGTATAACGAACAAATACACTGATGATGCTGCTCAGTTTAGTTTTCTGAATGATGGTCACTCATTCAATCAAATCTATAACAGTTACTTGAAACAATACACTGATCTCATACATGACAAGAAACCAATACTATTACAAGATGACAACGTACTCGAATCATGCATAAAACGAGCCAAATTTAACATCAAAAATAAATCAAACCAAAAGAAACAACAAAGATTAGAAAAAATCAAGAAAGAACTAATCGCTGCTATTGATTGGCAGGATTCAATTATAGTGGAAACAATAGATTTCACAGAACTTGATGATATTTCAGAATTACCACCACCATTTACAATTGCTGATTTACAGTTCAGATCACTTGAGGCCAAATCCAAGGAAGTCACTGCCATTGCTACACCTGCTATGACTAACGGAAACCCAGCGATGAAGATCAGAGAATTTGGTGCTACTAGATTACAAAGAGGTAAAGGTAAGAATACTAGCAAGGAGAAGATGATTGAGTGTCCAATTACGGGTAAGATGATTCCAGAATCTGGATTTGAGAAACACATTCAGATTTTATTAAGAGACCCAAAATACAAAGAGGAAAAGGCCAATTACGAATCCAAAATCAAGAATTCAAATCTAAGTACTGATCAAGTTGTTGAGAATATCAAGAGTCTATTTAAGCCTGCTTCACAGGATCAAAAGAGACAGAAAGTTCAATGGGATGGTTATAGATCGAGTGTCAAGTTTGTACAGGACACAAATACTGCTACCAAGGAAGAATTAGAAGAGTTTAAAAGAAAAAAACAGATACAAAACGAATATGGTCCCCAATTACCAAATAAATAATCATCAATCAAAATATAAGAGAGTGTAATTTAAAATTATAATAATGTCACAAAAGAATGAATTGCACCGCAACTAGTTCCACGTGATTGGACCCACGTTAAGGTTAGAAATAGTTAAAGTAGATAGATCAATATATGTGCAACTAACCAACTCAAACTTATCAGTAAAATAAAAAGTCAAAGTGAAGGCAGCCAAAGACTTGCCCACACAAATGGCAAAAGATCAGATATCCAACCCAATATCCCTTAACAATTCAGTAAAAGATTCTAGATCCTTAGGAAACTTTGTCTCAATTTCGTTAATAATCATTCCCTTGATTCCTCTAATTTTTACCTTTGGCTCCCATAAATTAATACCACCAATTTCCTTCACAATATTAGACTGTCCATCAATGACCCTATCTAATGGTCCAAATCTTTCCTTCATCTTCTCTCTAATCTCTTTATCTGCCCAATAGTATAAAATAATATGACCGATATAGCATAATCGAGTCACATTCATACCATTTTCTCTATTTATACAATTCTTGATCCCATGTCTAAAGTATCCTAAGTTCAGATCCCTGAGTTCAGAATTTGTAGAATATCTAACAAAACCAATTCTTCCACCAAACGCACAAGTGATACAAATAGTCAAGAATTTATACCCAAAAGATCTTGGATTATCGTTGATCTGTTGTTTATTACCATCAAACAAGTCGTTCAATTTATCACGGACCCGTTTCTTACGAAGCTCAATTTGAGATGTCGTGAAGAGATCTTCACGGGTAACTGATTCAAGTACTGCACGAGCTTCCTCCAAAGTGTAGAGTTTCTTCGATTTTGGTACGATTGTCAAATTAGCTAGGTGTTCAGTCATTGTTTCAATTTTCGGTGTTGCTGTACCACTGTCAGAGGTCAATTCTTCTGGTGAAAGGCAAAGGTTTCTATCAGTGGGAGACTTTGGAATACTTCCTAATTCTGATTCAGCAGATGATAATTCATCAGTGGATGATTCAGTTTCTGTTGATTCATCAGAAGATGGTGGATTTGGTAGTGTCTTGAAGTATTCCAACATTGTTCAAATACCCGATCGATCGTAGTCAGGAAATGATAGAAACTGCCACCAAGTTCACCATTTATATTTATATGCCATTAGTATAATTTCTGAGACGTACTTGGTTTTGGCAGCCTCACATGCGATGTTTATCGATAACAAAGGAAATGGCGATGTTTATCAAGAACAAAGGAAATATGTAAGTGTGTCCTAATTTCTTATCAGTTAAATCTGACGCATAATACAAATCAGAACAATGGAAGTAAAAAAAATACACCAAATAGTACGTTGAATGGTTATCATAAAATTGTAATAATCACATCTCCATTTCCTCATCAAGTCCATCATCAAATTCTCCTTCGATATCATCATCATCATAATCCTCAAACTCATCATCATCCAGCTCATCCTCAATACCAGGCAATTCATCATCATATGGTTCTTCCTCACTCAAGTGACTTCTTGTGTACTTCTCTTCAGTGACTTCTACATCGCTCTCACCATCTTTTTCATCAACGTGCTTTTCGTTATCTTCATCTTCATCCCCACTCTCGAGCTCAAATAGGACCATCTTTTCATTAACATCATCCAGTGGTTTAGCATACTCGACTTCTGTACCACATCTATGACACTTCCATTTCTCATCAACCAGTTTAGCATTCTCTAACTTGCCCAAAATACAAACATAACAATACAAATGATCACAGTTCGTCACATATGGATTTGTTATGATGAAGTCCATTCCTTCATTAGCTTTGCTTTCAAAACAAATGGCGCATTGACGCTGTTTTAGATGATTGTATTTGGTGATCTTGGCATTGTCTTGATTTGGTTTTCCACTGTTTAGTATTCTTTGGAATATTGATTGGAATTTGGAGTTTTGGAAAACAGGTAATGTGAAAACAATGAACTCTAAAAATGTATTCCATATTAATTGTCTGTTTTGGAATTCAAATGAAATATTGCCTTTGTTCAATTTGGCTAACTCAATAGAGAACACAGTGATTTTGATGTTCAACAATCTTAGGTTCAATGACTGATATTTACCAGTGACCAAGAAATCAATAAAATTCAAAAATGACAACACTTTATAGACCTTTTCACCCACGATGTATCCCGATTTGAACAACTTCCATAGTCTTCCCCTCCATTCTCTGATCCGTCCTTCATCGTCATCGTCATCGTCATCTGAGTAAATCAAAGGACTTACTTTCTTGGAGACATAGTACCCCAATATAAACACCAGGTAATACGCAACTTTCTTCAACTTCGTCAGGTTCTTAAACTTCAAATTCTGTAAGAAGAGCCCATAAGATTGTGACTTATCCCACACGGTGTATTTGAACATCAGGGATCTCAAGATAAACTCTATTTCATTGTTGTACTTCGTTTTGTAGATTGGTGCAATCTTGTTAAAAATCGAAAGGGATTGCGAGAGCAGGTTATTGAAGAGCTCCTGGTCCAACAAAGTGGCATCCAACTGGTTAACACGGGTGCTGGGTGTGAGCATGACTGTGGTTTAGATGCGTGTGATTCGTTCTTTGTGCTGTTGGTTAGCCTTGTGTTTATTTTCTGAAGTTTCGATGTTTTGTTCATTTGAGAAATTTGTGGAGAGCCTCGGGAAATCTCTACATAGTTAATTCCAAGGTAATAATGATAAGCCTAACAATCAGAAGTGCACATCACTTCTCAGAACCCATTTGACACCTGCTTTGACCATTTCTGCCTCATGCAAGAGACATAGATCTCCGTGCCTGTGTAACAATGCCAACCCCTTCATCGGATGGACAGCCAACGATTCCCTGTCCTCATAGAAGATCGTGTCTCCACCAAGTAGCTCATCACCACCACTCAGATATATCAGTAGCGTCCATTTGGTGAGTCCGTTCTTGCCTACTTTCACACTTTCGTCATAGTGCTTTCCGAAATGGTGTCCTTTTGTGTATCGGTACACTCTCAGCTGTGGATTCAGTCCCCTTGCGTCCTGGAATTGATCAATGATGAACTCGTCGTTGTATTCATACAGCAACAGTTCCTGAAGATACTCCCACAGGTTGGTTGCGGCTTGTTCGTCTGTTATCAGCAGTCTGTCGTTGAATCTGGCAGCATATTCCTTGGACTTTATGAGTGGTGTCGTGGTAAGTGTTTGCTTCGATAGTTGTCTGATCAGCTCATCACAGTATTTGGTATCGAAGAAGTGGTCAATAGTGATGATTTGAGGGGAGACAAGTTCAACTGTGGCCTGAAAGGACGGCGTGTATCGCAGGTCGCCAGGGAAACTTTCCTCACGTTTCTCGCTACTCTTGGACTTTTGCTTTTTGGCCATTTTGATGTACCAACTACAAATAAGAAAACTTTCTTCTATGCATGCAATTTTTCATTTTATTATTACCATCATCACCAAATAAAATAGCCACCAGTGTTCACCTCAACCAAACCCAGAAGAAAAACAACATAATCAAACCAAAGAACATCGCCCATGTCTTTAGCGGGATACCTGACCTTTGTGCCATCACCAACATCTTCTTAAATGTGCCCTTTAGTTTTGTTCCTAACTGTTCAAATGTATTACCCTGATAGCGGTTAGTAACTGATCACAATTACGACAAGTTTAAGTAGTATACTCACCAATTCATCTAATGTCTTGTTTGACCCACGGATCTCATCACCCATCTTTAGACTGAGCTGTTGGCGGTTAGTACGCCATTAGATATAATCATCAAATCAGATCATCATCAAATCAGATCATCATCAAATCAGATCATCACGTAGCCTATGCTTGATCCGATGACTTGGTCTGTTTCAACAAATACTTACCCCCTTTAGTGCCCGTATCTTATCCATCATAACGTTTGCTTCTTCTGAACTCTGAGCCTCCATCGAGCTCAGTTCCGACTCTTTGAAATCTCTAACTGAATTGTTTTCATATGGTGAACTTATTCTTTTTGGTTCTTCGAATAATGAGGTTCGTTCCCTCGAGCTTTGATTTGTGGTGTATCTGCGATGAAGTTAGCAAACAACTGAAACAACTAATATCAAAGATTGAATCAACTCACCTAGACGCCATGACGAACAACAAGATACTCAATCAGGTATCAAATTGCCGTCTATGAATAGTAAACAAAGCAACACAACACGTCTTATTTTTGAGGTTGGTGGTTGCGAAGCGATGGGGGTTCATTACATAAGCGGGCGTGCAATTTGCAATTTGTAATCTTACTCCGATGACTTCAATTCTTTCTATATATTCCTACTTACATTATTCTCAAAGGTTCCAGTGCTCATTATGTCTGAAACTCAACCAGAAATACCCAAGAATCTCCTGGACATCAAGCATATCCTCCTTATCCTCTCCGGAAAAGGTGGTGTTGGAAAATCATCAATCACCACTCAACTAGCACTGATACTAACACTCAAAGGCTATAACGTTGGTGTTCTTGATATTGATCTAACGGGGCCATCTGTGCCGCGTATGTTTGGAGTAGAGGGAAGACAGGTATATCAGGGAAGAGAAGGATGGATCCCTGTGAGGGTCTATCCTGATCCTTCCAAACCTAAAGATGACGAGATCAAGGGAACTTTAAGTGTTATGTCATTGGGATTCTTGTTGAATGATAGAGGGAATTCAGTTGTTTGGAGAGGACCTAAGAAGACAGCAATGGTTAAGCAGTTTATTAGTGATGTGAATTGGACGTCTAGCGGTGAGAAAGGATTGGATTTCTTGTTGATTGATACTCCGCCTGGTACATCTGATGAGCATATTGCTATTGCTGAAGAATTACAATCATATCAACCGGACGGTGCAGTTATTGTGACGACGCCTCAGAATGTTGCTATTGATGATGTTAAGAAGGAGATTGATTTCTGTCATAAGGTGAAGTTCCCGATCCTGGGGATAGTGGAGAATATGTCTGGGTTTATATGTCCTTACTGTGAAGAGTGTACGAATATTTTCAGTAGTGGAGGTGGTAAAAAGTTGAGTGAAGATGAAGGATTTGAATATTTGGGGAATGTTCCTATTGACCCTACGTTTGTTGAAATGATTGAGAATCAGGCGAATGGTGATGGATTGGTTTTGGATTATTTGAAAAGCTCATTATACTCAATTTTTGATGGGATTGGTGACAAGGTGTTGAAAGCTATTCAAGAGAAGGAGTAATTGTTTACATTTGGATATATATGTCATTAATGCATGTCTCATTGGATAAACTTCTTCAAATTCTCTGAAAGCAATGAGCTTTGACTTTCAGTAGAGGCAACACTCGTACCTTGAACAACAGGTATCGTGGTTGATGTAGTGGTCGTGGACGTGGTTGTAGTTGGGGCTGGAATTGAGCTGCTTGGTCTCAAGAGCTGTGATGATTTGTATTTTAAAATGGTTCTCTCTAGTGAATCTAATGGATTTGAAGAGTATGTAGATTTTGCAGATCCTGAGTTTGATCTAGTCTGTGGCGAGCCATCCTGCAGGCTTTGGATTGTTGGATTAACAGGTTGTGAGGCAGAATTTGATAATATTTGAATTTCCTTTCTGTACTCTTCTTGTTCATCAGTGATATCCCGTCCAGGCTGTGGTTCAGAATCGTCTGCTTCATTGTCTGCCTCGTTTCCCTCGTCATCGGATTTGATAGGCTCATCTATTTCATTACCTGGATCTTGGATCTCATCTGGTTTATCCAAACTCTGTAACTTCTGGTTTCCTTGATTAAACTCATCAACGGCATCTTTATGTATGGGGTTGTCTTCAGCATTCCTAAACTCATGGAGTTCCTCACCTTCATTATTTTTACTAGCATCATTAACATTACCAGCATCATGAATTCCACCATTCACATCATCACTAATTCTGCAATCATCCATCCCCAAGTCTTCATAACTCTCCATATCAGTACTATCCACTCTATTGCCCATCACCTTACTCAACAATGGAAATCTCTTACTATCAACATCTCTCAACTTCCCTTCCAATTTTCTATCTTTCAAAACGTCAACAACGCCCATAAGTTTCCCCATGACATCACCACACAACTCGTTAACTTCACACAACCCCTCAACATTTCTCTTGAAATGATCATTCTCATCATGTTGGAGCTTGAACGAGTCAATCTTTTTATTGAGCTTCCAATTCAGTAATTCGGCATGATCTATTAGTTTCTTCTTGAATAGTTCGTTAACTTTTGAATGCTTCTTAATAATGATTTTCTCAAAGTGGAGAATTGAGTCAAGTTGTACCGTCAGGCCATTGCGGTATGTCTTGATGATGGATACTATGTCTAACTGAACCTGGTTTATCACATCTGGTTCGATTGTGGTGAGTATAGATGATAATTTTGTGGAGTCCAAGGATGGGAATGTAGGAGGTGTAGGCACAGGCGTGGGCATTGTGATACGTCTCTTGTGTTACTGTTGTATGATTCAATGCAGTTGGAAATCCTGATTTAGTACTGAAGTGATGTCACTAGGGTTCCTTATAGGTTCAAAGATGGAGCCTTTGAAATCAAAACAAAAAATGTATGTGTTTTAGTCAGCGATTAGTCAGAAAATTCGATATGTGAGATGAGCCTACGGCCACGCAATTGGTTGAGATACTAAGACACAGTTTGTTATATCTCTGACTTTATCGTGTACAATGTATATATTAATAAAACTGATATAGATCCATCGATTAACAACACACACCTCGTATTAATAATAATTACACTTCAACCTGATGAACTATAATGCAATCGCCCTATAGGCCGTAACAATCTCGTAAGCCTCTGATTTGAAACTGACTGTATTTTGATATTCCTTGTCCGTAATCTCCTTCGAGTATGGAATAGCAAAATCACCAAAATGGGCCTCCACAAGGTATCCATCTTCGAACCGTCCTGTAACCTCATCATAAGAATTATATTTCAGCTTATCAATAGTAAATCCCCGACCATGAATAGAACAAACAATGTCATTCCAATTATCAACAATTCCTGTCAATTTGAGCAAGTCAGTAACTGAGTCAGGTATGTCGAGGACAAATTTGTTTCCTGCAACCGTGAATTGACCAAACCAAATGGCAATTATTATAAGACATATCGGTAACACGGTTGACTTAGCATGCATTCCATTAGCCTCGCAGAAACGGTATAACGGCAGTGAACCTCCGATGATTGTCCCCAAAAAACCAACAGTAATGAGACCGAATGAAATCTTTTGCTGGAGAGTGAATGCTCTTGTTATTGGAGAATCCTTGAGGGTTTTTTGGAACGCGGTGCCATTGATTTGAATTGAGTTGATTGCGGATTCTAATGCATCAAGAGTCGATTGCGATACTGCCATGTCTTTTCTGTATTTGATTCCCTATTTCCCTATTTAGTGCCATTGTTGAACTAACTACAGGTGACAGGATCGAAGAAAACATAGAAACCCAAAATAGGAAATGCGATAGAATCAGTAATTTTCGCACCGCTTCTCAACACCCACACATTACCATTTTCCCTTTCATTGAATGATTTGGGGATCAGCTATGAGCTTCGAGGGCAAACTATCACTTTGATTAATAAGAAACACCCACTTAATTTACAATGGCACTCAGTACCAAGACTCTTAAGGTTCAACAGGATAAGCTGTCTCAAAAACCAGGAAGCCAACAAAGGAAGAACAACCAAAATTCAACCTCTTCTACCTCATTCACGAACAACAACTCATCAAAACCACAGCAAAGTCCATCGATTATCCCAGCATCTAGTCTTCCTTCCAAACCACAAGTCTCTCATAGAGTATCAGCGACCGTGAGACCACCAGTGTGGTCTGCAATTGCTGCGAAGAAATCAGATATGCCAAAAGACCAGATACCTTCAGCCACTACCTCAAGTCAGTCATCATCTAAAACCGCAACACCAAAACCATCAAGTACACCAGTACAGAGAGAACCTTATACTGATGCAGAGCAACCAGTGCGAACCTCCAACAAGTCATCGAAATCACCATCACCGTCTACCTCATCACCAACCATCACCACCATAAAACTACATCAACCATTGAATAATTTCAACAGCAATGAGATCTTGGAGTATCTTACTTCCAAATCAGAAGAACTTGTGTCTAAATCCACTGTGTTCAAAGATACGGGATCAGCATGGGTTGTTAAAGCAGTTAAATCGAAGAAGGACGCTAAGAATGGGAATACCATAGATGATGTCGTTTTGAATACATTGAGTGCGCATATCAAGAGGTTGAACAAGAAGGAATATAGAGAGAATCAGAATAATAATAACAATAAGGAGAACAATAGTAATGCTAATAATAATGGTGGAAGTAAAAAAGAGAAGGATGGTAAGGAAGAAAAAGAACCTAGAGAGAGTAAAGAGGTCAAGAATGTGAATTCTTAGATAGTAATATGGGAAGGGCAAAGTGGTAGCTAGATATGTGTTAGTTTTTCAGTACATTGATAAGGAGATTGACTTATGTCGTAGTGTTTTATCCGCCATACGTCTGACGTCGCCTACTGTGTCAGACTTGAGTAGACTTCAAATAGGCTATGTAAGTACTTGTGGGAAATGGAGGACTGCATTCAGAAAAGTCCGTTCTCTGTTGATGGCTGGAAAGGGAAGGAATAACACAGATAAATAAATTAACACCGTCTATAGTTCCTTAATTGGACATGGAGCCGTCCTGTCACTGCCAGTCTTGGGTTGGCCTACATCGTTCCGAAATGGTTCTCATCCCAACAAGACAATCAGAAAGTACATCGGGTGTCTTTCTCAACACTGAGGATTTGGATTCTCTGCGTCTAGTCTTCTTGGAATGCATTCACTGCTCAAACTTATTTGAAATAGTCAGAACCGGAATTCAGAGATCAAGTGTTATCATGGATCACATTATCATTGCAGAAAGGCTCACATATCTTAGCTGTTGGTTCAGATGAAGATAATCTAGCTATAGTAAACGTGTCTATCGGTACTTTATGAACTACATTAAAAGTCATTGAGCTAAGGGAAGACCAGGGTCCATTAGATGCCCCAGTATTGAAACCATATCATGGAGTGAAACGCTGCCATTACTGTCTATTGGGTTAGTCTCTGCTAATGTCATCTTATATGATCCTAAAACGTGGAGAGAAAGGCATCAAATCAAATTAGACAATACTGTCACAAACTACAATTCACTCCAGGAACTTCATTCCTTATTGCATCCTCTATGAATGGTAAGATCTACAGGGATTCCAGAACAGGTGAAGAAACGTTTGTTGGTGTTGGTTACAATATGGGTATTCTTGATTTCAGTGCTGTAGAAAATGGTAACAAAATTATCACTGTTGGTGATGAAGGTGTCTCATTATTGTTTAACACGGATCCAGCTTTCCTTGCACAACAACAACAGCAGCAGCAGCAACCGCAACAGCAAGCTCAGCCACAATCACAAGAGATCAGCTTGAAGAAAAAGATTAGATAGAGTATAATGCATGATAAAGTCTGTTTTTTTGAACGTGTATCTGAATCCCTGCTTTCCTGATTACAATATTTGGTTTGAAGAATCATAAATTACGTTTCTGGAAATCTAAAAACTGTTAGAATACCTTTTGTAGCTGCGCTTAGCATATTTCTGTAAAGGCAGTCCTTGGGTTGTCCCCCAATCCAGTTTCAACAAAATTCGTGCTTCTCTGAAAAGGTTTTCAAGGTCACTCCGGAATCCGTTTAATATTGTATTCTTCAATTCAAGTTTAGTCTTGAGTAGCTCCTTCAGTCCCTTTGTCATTTCGACTCTGTAAATGTTGTCAAAATCGGTTTTCAATTATTTTTAACTGGACTTGTTTCCAGGTTTATCCTTAGTAGCTTCATCGGTAGCAAATCTAGGTCTATAAAGAGTTGGATTAGTCAATATCTCTCTCGTAACATCAACACTCATACCAAAATCCGAGAACTTGATGGTCGGTTCATTGTTAAATAATGTAGCACGGATGTAACCTGCTTTCAAACCACCATGTATCACACCTATCTGATGAATATAACATAGATCATCAATGATGTTCTTCAGACTGTTAATCCTTTGCTGCAAGGTATAGTCTTCAATGTTCTAGCATATTCTATATGCTACCTTTCTAGAAAATTCATGTAGTCTATGGTTATGTGCACGGTACCACATATACCGCAACAGCTCCATATGATGTACTAGTAGATTCAATTTTAGTAGCAGGCTCTAGAAGCCGCCATCGTTCTCTCTGAAACTAGCAGCTATCACCAGGCACCACTTTTCAAGGGATTCCTTGGATATTATGAGAGGACCTTAACAGTCTGAGTGCATTTAGGGTCTTGTGAGAATATAATCCACCTGATTCTGCAGTACCATCTTCCGAATTTGGTTTAACCTTCTCTGTAGATGGCTCCGAAATAAGTCGGTTAGTCATACTAACACTTGGCTTCGAAGAGACTGATAACTGTGGAATTTTATAATGAAACGGAGAATCAACTCATAACATCCAGACATCGTCTCAAACGATAATGAATTATTTCTCAAAATCTTAACTCCCTGTGGACTAAATCTGCGAAACATTGTCTAATGATAATTTATACTGGATGCGGCTAGCTTAGGATCAAATGCGACAATCATCCATCACTGACACCGCTCTTTTGCACATACGAAAGTGCAACACTCAAAGTAGTTGACAATTATTTTCGCGAAAATTATTCTGGTTGGTGCAACGCTTTTCTCGAATCTTCTGGCACATTCTTGCAGATTTGTCTACCAGTTGCATGAGTTCGGAAATTACTGTGAATTATTTACTGATAAATGAAAAATATAAAAAGGCACAGCAGCTCCCAAACTAGAAATCTTTCTTTCCAATCATCGTAATCAAACCCTCACATTTCTTCTCACTTACAATGTTATCTTTCTGCCACCAACCAGCTTGCTACACTACTTTAGATCCTGGTTTTCTTGGACCATCGGTTCATCATGATCCCTTTGATCATTTTTTCTGTCACAAACCAACTGTTAGAAGATCACCAAGTGTCAGATACAACGCTCCACAACACAACTTATCAAGATCTGCTTCTTTATACGATCTACTAAACTTAGTCGATGGTGATTACTCAACGCCTGTCGATCGTCAATCTGCTCCACGTCGCCGCCACCACCACCATCACCATCAACGCCATCAAGCAGCAGATGTTGCCACTCCAAGACATCATCAACCAAAATCAAAGCACACAAGTCTATTCCAAAGGTTACGAATGCCCGGAGTCTTATCAGATTCAAGTTATGAAGAGCAACAGAACAAATGATTTTGACAGTTATTCAATCATTTATAACATTCAAGTCGGTGAAACTTTGATCAAATCAAATCAGAAGATGATGAATTCGAAAAGGTTTTCAAGTTTGATAATGGATCAATTGATGCTGTGAACATTACTTGGAAAGCCACTGCCAAATATTTGGCTGTTACGATTCCAAAAGTTGTTAGAAAACCAACGGTCAAGCTTCATCAACAAAGAGAACAACTACAAAATCAACCAAAACCATCACCAAAGAAAATCAGAGTCAACACCAATGAAAAGAGAAAAGCACCAAATAAACAAGAAAAATCAAAAAAACTAGGAATTGTTTCCATTCCAATCGAATTCACTGATTCTCATCAAGCTGACCCATTATCCAAACCATCATCAAGACAATCGTCACCAGAATTCTCACCTTCTGAACCAATACAACCACACTCTAATGAGTCAAGTACGGAATCAGAATTATCAGATGTTGAAACTAGAGAATTAAATGATGTTGAAGAATTCCAAGAACCATCAAGAAGATTGCCAAAGTTGACAAGAAAGGCGATATTAGAGGAAGTTGACGATGAAAGCTTCTTGAAGATGGATCAAGACTAGATTTGTTGGTTGGGTTCCTATGATTTTTGAATTTGCCACGGTGCAATGGATTTGTACCATTGACTAGATTGTATATTAGTTTTACCTTTATTATCCAAAAATTACTACTAATGATCATTTTGCTTTATGAATAAATTAGACACTTGTAGTTTTAAAATCAAACAGTTATTTACTTTTTCATTATACGTATTCACAGAATTAATAAAATAAGAGATCTCTAATATGGAATACCCATGGTCATCTTTTGAAACTTATCATAACCTTTCTTGATCAATCCTTTCAAATGGATGCAAAACTTCCTTGTCGCTCTTGCTCAAAAAGAATCTGTCCTTTAAGTTCTGAATAGTCTTTTCACCTTTAAAGCATGGAAATATAGAACTAAACATTGGTGTGACATTACCAAGAATCAGTTCAAAGTATGGACGAGCACCCAAGAGACTCATAATGAACAATTCTTCAAATATTTTCAATGATTCAGTTTCATTTGAACCACCCATAACTCTTATCATTTCTTTAGTCAAAATTTGAATGGAACTGCTTCAAAAGTGACACCACCTGGAGCAATATCAAAACAGAAACCAAAATAAATATGCAAGATACGACCTTGATCATCATACATTATATTACCATTATGTCTATCTTTGAATTGTAAGTAGTATGAAATGACGAAATAAGCAGCCAACGATTTAACAAAGTTGTTTCAAATTCAATTAAGTTTTCATTTTCATTACCAAAGAAACTAAAAAAGTATTCATACAATCCATTGGCGGCTTCTCTACCTAAATCATCTCTTGAAATGGAATTTTGTGGACATCGATAACGCCCTAACCTGGACCAGCTAACTAGTTATTCATAGTTACGGATCTTGAGAAAGTAGCAGTGAATCGAGCATGAGATTGCAATGATTTACCTTGGCTTCCATCCGTATCAATAAGATGAGGCACGCCACAGCTGCACCCTCCGATGTCCATACTTAAAACTGTGTCGGGCTTGGTACTGTCACTACTGTGGCAAGATTTTTGTTTGTCATTACCAAGAAAACGGGGCACAAGCTTTTCTGGATCAATTCCAGATCAGAGACAATACACAAGCTCCAAACCCACATGAGCCCCTCTTTCTTTCTCTTCGTTCCTTCATAGAGCGACTCTCAACCACGTCAAACTCACAACATTGTTTGCAAATTCCCTCCTCTTCCACAATCCACAAATTGTGGCAGATTGAAAATTTCGGGAAATCTCCAAGATAAATAAAACACCGACCTGATGATGAATTCACGCAGTGCGGACCTCAAGAGTTCACGATTTGCACTAACCACTAACCGAGAAGATGCTGCAATGGGGCTCTCATGAGTCATGACGGAACTGTGGTGCATGGTTATTCTGCTTAACTATGAAGACACCATCACGAACAGAACGTTGTTGTGGGTGTTGTGGGTTTTGTCGATCTTTAGCCTCGATATAATCAGTTTGGAATCTTACACATTTATCAAATCGAGTAAAGTTGACGGAGTGTGAATATCACAGTTTTATAGTATATAAAGTCTGGATGATTCCATTACAGTTGGGCAATATTGGGAGCTGGTCAAGGGTATACTAGTGTCCAATATAATGACTGGATTTAAGGACTATAGTGCATGGTACTGGAATTACATCCCACATTATAGACACGTTGAAGACTACGATGAGAAACCAACTGTGCTATCATCGGACTCGGAACATGAAAATGATGGTAATTATGAAAAGAAAGGTGATCATGAGGAAGAAGCTATCGAAGTCAGTTCAATTGACTCATTACCTCCTGTGAATCCAATAGATTATGAATTTCGAGATGAAGCTGATCGTAAATGGTGGAAATTTTTCAACGAGTATGAATACAGATATCCAAAGTCTGTCCTTGATAAGAAAGCAGTCTGGAGATGGTTTGATAAGGGAACTTCTGCAGCTGAAAGGAAATTAGTCACCAAGTTAGATCTACTGATGGTCACCTTTTCAATTATTTCATACTGGGCTAAATATGTTGATCAAGCCAATGTCAACAATGCGTATGTTTCTGGTATGAAAGAAGATTTGAACATGTATGGCAATCAATATGCTAATGCAGTTGCCATGTATAATGCTGGTTCGGTTATTTTCCAAGTTATTTACATGTATCTTTTCCCAAGAATTCCATTACATTTCATGTTCTTTGCAGGAGATATCTTATGGTCATTAATCACCGTCTTTACATCATTTATTCAGACATCCAATCATTTATTAGTTTGTCGTTTCTTTGTTGGTGCTACTGAAGCTGGTTATTTCATGATGATTCATTATTTGATTGGATCATGGTATAAACCCGATGAATTGGGAAGACGCGGTGGTTTATACTATTGTGGTCAAATGTTAGGTGTGTTAACTGCTGGTTTATTACAAGCTAGAATTTATGAAAATATGAATGGTTTGAATGGTCGTGCCGGTTGGAGATGGGCTTTTATCATTGATGGACTCATCACATTACCTGTTGCTTTCTTAGCATTATATATGGTTCCAGGTACACCTGAGAACTGTACTTCTCTATTCCTAACAGATGATGATATCAGGCTTGCAAGAAGAAGATTAAAAGAAGCAAATATTAAAACTCCTTCCAAGAATCCACCACCATTTTTCAACTGGAAATTATGGAAGAAAGTTCTTACCAGCTGGCCTATTTATGTCTTACCTATCCTAGATGCTCTTTTCTGGAATTCTTCAAATAATGGTTATAACGGTTTCGCTCTTTGGTTAAAATCTTTAGGTCGTTACACCATCCCGGAAATCAACAGATTGACTACTATTCCACCTGCTCTTGGTGTTGTCTTTATCTTAGCTGTTTGTTTCTCCGCTGATTTTCTAAGATCTAGGTCCAAGGCTATCTTCTGGGGTGAATGTGTGAATTTCTCAGGGTCTGTTATTCTTGCAATTTGGTATGTTCCTGAAGGTGCCAAATGGTATGCCTTCTACGTTGGGTATTTCGGTATTACCATTTCATCAGTTGTCTATGGCTGGTTAAATGATATTATGAGACATGATCCACAGGCTAGATCTATTGTTCTATGTTGGACCAATATGTTCGCTAATCAATCTACTGCATGGGTTGGTAGATTAACATACCCAACAGAACAGGCACCAAGATATAAGAGAGGTTATACATATACTTCTATCATTGATGGTTTGCTATTGATTTGGGTTTGGGTTACTTGTTGGTTCTATAAGAGACAGGAAAAGAAAGACGCTAGAAAGAATGGTATCGTTCTTTACAACTCTAAGACCGGTGATATTCCTGCTGATGTTGCTCCATGGTTAGACGAAAATGGAAAAGTCAAGGCAGAGAAGACTGGGGAGTTCAAAGTTGCTTTATGAGTTATAGAAGCTATGATTTCTTTTAATTAGTTGATATTCATTGCTAGAAATTTATATTCGTGTAGTACACTTGGATCAGGTATGACACAGATATTGTTACCATGAATCATGGTTTGTGTTCATGAAAACGCTCATTAGATGAGTTTGAAATCGTCAAACATTCCGAAGGTCTAATAGTATTGGCTCAGAAGTTTTCCATGCATTTACTACAATACACTGCATGATTGAGCCTCACCGTCATATCGGATCCAACCAACACTGCGATGGGTCCTGGACTGCCGCCATTATCGGTTCGCTTCACACTGCTGTGGAAAGTGCGATGTCGAATAGTACTGCTTCTGGTTATATCTTACCTATCGTAGATGCATTGTTCTGAAACTCTTCAAACAATGGGTACAATGGGTTTGCATCGCAATCTTGTTGAAATCATTAAATCATTACTCAGTCCCGGAGATCAACAGATTAACTACAATCAGACCTGCCCTCGGTGTTGCGTTCATCCAAGCTGTCTGTTTTTCTGCTGATTCCTTAAGATGAAGAGTAAAGGGAATCTTCTGGGGAATAGTGTTTCCAGTTCTTAGCTATTTGGTTTGTTCCTGAGGGTGCCAAATGTCACAGTTCCATCGTGTTATGTTGGTCCAGTATGTTGCCCAATCGAACCACAGCATGGGTCGGAAGATTAACAGATCCAATCGAATACCACAATCATTGACTCATTGATGATTATTTGGGTCTGTGTGATGACATTTGGGGAAAGATGCCATAGATAATGGGGTCGGTTTGTATAATTCAAAGACTGGTTGGATGAGAATGGGAACTTGAAAGAAGATACCAAACCACTATAAAATAACATGATGTGAACTGGACACACGTATAAATGTACAACCTGATCCTTTGATACCTATACCTATCTAGTCTAAACCCGGAGAAACCTTCCCTAGACAAATTCATATGAACAACTGTTAAACGCACACTGGTGCCTCTCGGATAAACATCCACGACCTGGCTCTGAGGTTTTCCTGCCTATGAGCAGGCACCAGCAGTGCTCTCCGTCAAGAATCTGCCCCTCTTCCCCTCTGTCTACTCCCTCCACGCCCCTTTGCACTGTGTAACCTCGAAAACCGTGCTCACAACAAATAAGATCAGGAATCCCGGAGATCACGTATTTGGGGGTTCGGGACCGTCCTTCAAACATCCTTGTTTTCCCGGGATCCTGGGGATGTCTCCAGATTTTGCTCATCGGGAGCTGGCTGGAGAACCCAGGCGGAGGTCATGGCTGCTGGGTGCGTGTATCCGTGTAGTTGTAGTTAGCGAGGGGGACACCCGAGAGTGCACTATTGGTGGTTGTCGTAGTGCGTGATTGGTGGAAACGTAGTGAATGCCAGGCCCTCAGAACCTAAAGCCTTCTTTTTTTGTTATGTGTCAAAGGCAAAATAAAAATAACAGGATGTGATTTCCGGGTACAGTTATTCCATATGTAGCAAACTAGAAACACTATTATTAGGCTTGCCACCGCTAACCAGTCTGGGTGTGGATGTGGGCAAATACCCACAGGCAGCACGCTAAGCCCATAGTGACCACCGACCTGCCCTCTCCTTCCATACCCAGCACACACACTGGCCAATTCGCCCCAGCTTGCCCCAGGCCAGTCCGGGAAAATCATTCATTTCTACAGTTGGCACCATCGCTGTTTTCCCCGAGCTTTTCAGCCTTCTGTCTTTTATCCGAAAATCAACGTGAATTTCTCACTAACAAATGGATAATAAAGTGGGATACGTCCATTTCCATATAAATACTCTTCATTGCCCTGTTTTTCTAAAGTGTTACCATTTCAATGATAGATTATAGAATCCTGCAAGATACTTACAAACGAAGAAAAATGACCTCCCTTGCTGAAGAACAACACATCGAGACTGATTTAGTCACGCTAACCAGATTTATTCTTGGTCAACAAATAACATATGCTAAGGAAGCCACTGGTGAATTGACCCTATTATTAAATTCCTTACAATTCGCATTCAAATTCATCGCTCATAATATCAGAAGAGCTGAATTGGTTAACTTGATCGGTTTAGCTGGTGCTTCAAACGCCACGGGGGATCAACAGAAGAAATTAGATGTCATTGGTGATGAAATTTTTATCAACGCAATGAAAGCCTCCGGTAACGTTAAAGTCTTGGTCTCTGAAGAACAAGAAGATCTGATTGTCTTTGATGGTCCAGGTAACTATGCCGTTGTTTGTGATCCAATTGATGGTTCTTCCAATTTAGATGCCGGTGTTTCAGTTGGTACCATTTTCGGTGTTTATAAACTATTACCAGGTTCAAAAGGTTCAATTAAAGATGTCTTAAGAGCAGGTACCGAGATGGTTGCTGCTGGTTACACCATGTATGGTGCATCAGCTCATTTAATGTTAACTACCGGTCATGGTGTTAATGGATTCACTTTAGATTCTCAACTAGGTGAATTCATCTTAACCCATCCAAACTTGAAAATCCCACCATCAAGATCCATTTACTCTGTTAATGAAGGTAATACTGCATACTGGCCAGAAGTTGTTCAAAACTTTTTTGCTGATTTAAAGAAGCCTCAAGAAGATTCTGGAAAACCATACAGTGCAAGATATATTGGTTCCATGGTTGCTGATGTCCACAGAACTTTATTATATGGTGGTTTATTCTCATATCCAGCTGATTCCAAATCCAAGAATGGTAAATTAAGAATCCTTTATGAATGTTTCCCAATGGCTATGTTATTGGAACAAGCTGGTGGTAAAGCTGTCACTGATAAAGGTGAAAGAGTCTTAGATTTGATTCCAAAAGCCATTCACGACAGATCTGGTATCTGGTTAGGTTCAAATGGTGAAGTCGATAAATTCTTAAAAGCCATTGGTAAAGAATAAACTTGTTGACTTTGTTTTGCATAATGATTTGAATTTTGGATACCATAGATAAAATGACATGAGAAAAAAACTGGGTGATATTACGATATTCTTTTAATGACTTATTTATTTAATGTATATTATAAAATGTTTTGTTTTATATGAGAGGTGTGAGTTGTAGTTTGTAGTTTGGCTTTTATCGTTGTTAGCTGCTTCTTGTTGTTGATCAGCACCGGGTAAATAACCCATTCGTTTACCCGCAACCATTTCTTTTTCTCTCCAGACACAAAAAATCCGAGTCAAATCGAAGACTCATCACATTATCAAAAACACGATCACCAACCCAAATTTCACTTTCAAACCCACCATATACTACTACCACCCATTATGGCCCCTCTTTCCGCTCTAGAAAGAGGCCTCACCAAACACATCCGTCACCAGCTTGAAAAATACCCTTCGAGAACCCTCAAACAATTCGCATTCATAATATCACTGTCATCATGTCTCTGTGCCGGATCAGTCCTACTATTCCCACTCTTCACACCGGTCCTTTCTCATGATTTACACTTCACGCAGTTCCAAATCAACATCATTGGAAGTTTCACCTCCATGGGGATGTACTTCCCGCTTCCTTTCCTCGGATACTTAGCTGACTCACATGGTCCTGTGATATTATCTGTCATTTCAATGTTGTTCTTCTCACCGGGTTATATCATTGCTTCGTTAGCTGTTGAGAATGAATGGAACTTCTGGATATTTGCAATGACGTTTGCTTTGATTGGATGTGCTACGTCTGCATTGTATTTTAGTTGTTTGTTGACTTGTGCAAAGATCTTTCCTGAGTCGAAGGGGTTGACTATCAGTGCGCCTGTCACTGCCTATGGATTGTCATCATTGATTGGATCACAGTTTTTGAAGTTGAAGTCGTTGAGGCATTACTCTGGTGACTTAGATTTGTTCAAAACATTTAGAATATTCGCTGTGTTATACTTTGCATTGGGATTGTTCAATTGGGTCAGTGCGACAGTCGTTACTATTGAGAGAGATTTATTGGCCAACAAGCCATTAGAACCAACAGAATCAGATCAGTTATTACAGTCAGATGAAGAGGCATCTGCACACCCACACTACAACGACAATGAAACAATCGAATTAGAAATTAATGATTTTGATCATAAAGTCAAGTACATTAACTTTTTAAAAGATGGATCTGCATACATTTTACTATTCTCCATCCTATTAAGCATTGGCCCTTCAGAAATGTACATCACCAACATGGGCTCATTAATCCAAGCAATTAGTCCAAACTCAGAAGTTCCAGATCAAGTCTCCATTCATGCAATCTTTTCAACACTTTCCAGATTATCATTAGGTGCCCTATCAGACATATTACTATCCAAATACGGAATCTCCAGAATAGTGTTATTGTTAATCATAACAGTCATTGGAGGACTCACGCAATTCCTAATTGCCACAAGCACATTTGTTGAGGATCAATTCTATATCATCTCAGCCCTTGCTGGTTTCAGTTATGGTGGTCTTTTCACTTTGTTTCCAACAGTGGTGTTGTCCATCTGGGGAAGTGAGATATTTGGTTCTACATGGGGAACATTCCTGATCGCACCAGCCATCGGTGCTACTGAGTACGGCATCATTTATGCCTTAATTTATGATGCAAAGTGTTCGATTGATATGTCTACCTCAGGGTATACTATCGGGTTTAACTGTATCAGTTCCATGTTCTGGATCATTACATTTGGGTTCTTTGTGAGCTTTGTTCTGTTGTTGATCGCCTGGAGGTTTCTGTGGATCCATAGAAAGAACAGCGACTTATAGAGAATGCACTATATAAAGCATACATAATACCACAAACACATGGTCATGTCAACGACTGTACTTCTCTTCACTAGCACGTATACAGTATACACCCCAGTTTGCTGACATAATCTCGAATTTCACTATTAGGATTTGTCGCGTTGTCATTTTTGAAAAAGTGTCGGTTTTTGTCACAGCAAAACACTTTTCACTTTTTACTAAACATTAAAGAAAACACTCGATTTCGGTTCTCCAAGTACATAGAAAAGAACAGAGCAGCAAGAATGAGTAGCTGTGAGTACCAGGTCCGCGGATTGTTTTGAAATCGCGTTGATTAGGAGTTGATCCCATATCTCCACATCAAGCACGCTTCTTTTTTTCCATTAATTTATGACCAACTTCAAAGGACTCAAATACTAACCCTTGCAATCAGTTCGTGTTTTAGATCTAGTGAAACCTTTCACTGGCTTCCTTCCAGAAGTCATTGCTCCGGAAAGAAAGATCCCATTCAACCAGAAATTGATGTGGACAGGGGTCACTTTATTAATCTTCTTGGTGATGAGTGAAATCCCATTATACGGTATCGTTTCTTCAGAATCCTCAGATCCATTGTACTGGTTAAGACAGATGTTGGCTTCTAATAGAGGTACGTTGATGGAATTGGGTATTTCTCCAATTGTTTCATCAGGTATGGTTTTCCAATTATTACAAGGTACTCAAATAATTGATGTCAATATGGAAGACAAAAAGGATCGTGAAACTTATCAAACTGCTCAGAAATTATTTGCTATCTTGTTGTCGATTGGTCAGGCTACCGTCTATGTCTTAACTGGTATTTATGGTAGACCAAGCGATTTGGGATTTGGTGTTTGTTTATTATTGATCCTACAATTAGTCTTTGCTGGTATTATTGTCATTTTACTAGATGAATTGTTACAAAAAGGTTATGGTTTAGGTTCTGGTATTTCATTATTCATGGCCACCAACATTTGTGAACAAATATTCTGGAAAGCCTTTGCTCCAACCACTGTTAACAATGGTCGTGGTGAAGAATTCGAAGGATGTGTTGTTGCTTTCTTCCATTTATTAGCTGTTAGAAAAGACAAAAAGAGAGCCATCATTGAAGCTTTCTACAGACAAAACTTACCAAACTTGTTCCAATTAGGTGCTACTTTGTTCGTCTTTTTCTTAGTTGTGTACTTACAAGGTTTCAGATATGAAATCCCAGTCAAGTCAACCAGACAAAGAGGTCCATATGGTTTATACCCAATCAAATTATTTTACACTTCAAACACTCCAATCATGTTACAATCTGCTTTGACTTCAAATTACTTCATGATTTCTCAAATGTTATTCCAAAGATTTCCAACCAACCCAATTGTCAGAATATTAGGTATCTGGGGTGGCAGACCTGGTACTAATCAGTTATTTGCTGACAATGGTATTGCTTATTACATTCAACCACCATTATCATTAGCTGAAGCTTTATTAGATCCAATCAAAACCACAATCTATATTGCTTTTGTCTTATCAGTCTGTGCTTTATTCTCTAAAACTTGGATTGAAATCTCTGGTACTTCACCAAGAGACGTTGCTAAACAATTCAAGGATCAAGGTCTAGTCATTGCTGGTAAGAGAGAAACTTCAGTCTACAAAGAATTGAAGAAAATCATTCCAACTGCTGCTGCTTTCGGTGGTGCTTCCATTGGTGCTTTATCAGTTGCTTGTGATTTATTAGGAACTTTAGGTTCTGGTACTTCCATCTTATTAGCTGTCACCACCATTTACTCGTACTATGAAATGGCTGCTAAAGAAGGTGGTTTCTCAAAGAACATTGTTTCTGGTTTCTCTGATTTACAATAAGTTCATCAAGATTTTAAAATTCATGAAGATTGTGTGTAGGTGAGGGGATTTTTTGGTATTTTATTGTTCACTGTTTGGTGCGTTCTAATTGATTTAGAAAGTGAGAGCTGGGAGGAACGTATTCGTATTAAAATAGGTGTATATTACAGCGAAATGAAGTATAAACATATTCGAATAGATTGGTGTAGCTTGTAGATGTCTCTTAACTATGTAGTGCCGCAACCACAAAACAACAATAACAATCAAAATCACTTCTTGTCACTCTCATCAGAAGCTCGCCAGAACATTTACCATTCAGTCCAAGTAGGACCTCATTCACCATTTCAGACATCACAGACTGCCTTCCCGTTCCCTGTTTCAACCCGCAACCAATAAAAACCCGCCACAGACCCCAGAACATCACAACAAACTCCTATAAACTGACACATTCTAAACCCTTCATCAGAACGACGATGCCACCAATCACAAACCCAACACAACTCACAAGCATACGATTTACAGACCTCACACAACTTAGTACATGGACCACCAGCAAGAGTCAAAGTGACAAATTTCGGATCGCTAGAGAGCACCTTTCACATTACAAACGCACAAAGCCTGCATCAAGTGATTCTGCTCACGAACCAAAAGTAATTGTTTGCCATGACTATCAAGGAAACTATGTCGATACTGAAGATGACTCACCGATTGGGTACTTCCCACATGATGATGGGATGCATTATTTCCTACAGTACCCTACACTTGTTGACATTTTCATTTACTTCTCACATAATTTCATAAGTGTTCCACCTGTCTCATGGACGAACTCATTGCACAGAAATGGGGTTGCTTCCCTTGGTACAATAATGTTTGAGAAAAGAGAGGATCAGAGCCTCTTGGATGAGTTTGTTGAAAGAGATGAGAATGGTGGATTCAAGTATGTGAAGGTGTTGGTTGAGCTGTGTAAATATTATGGATTTGAGGGATGGTTAATTAATGTTGAGTGTCCGTTCTTGCATCCCATGAAAGCTAATGAGTTGACCACTTTTGTTGATGCATTAAGAGCTCAGCTTCATGTCACAATGCCCGAATCTAAAGTGATGTGGTATGATGCTTTGATCGCTTCCAGAAACCGAGTGTTCTATCAGAATGGTGTCAACGAATACAATTATGATCATTTTGATTCCTCAGACTTGTTCTTTACTAATTACTGGTGGGATGAAACAACCTTAAAGAAGAACATTTTGAATATTGGTCTCCAAGGTATCAGAAAGAAATTGTTTGTGGGTATTGACGTATGGGGTCGTGGTACTCGTGTGGGTAATGGTGGGTTTGAAACAGGCTTAGCTATGAAGTTAATTAAATTATATTCTTCCAATATTGCATTGTTTGCACCAGCATGGACGTATGAGAATTTTGATAAGGATGACTTTGTCCTTAATGATCAACAGTTTTGGATTGATAAGATTCATGATGATCATTATCCTAGTGGAAGTGTGAATACGTATGTTAAACATTTCACGACGCCCGTTTATGTGAATGGGAAGGATATCGTGTTTTATTCAAATTTCAGTCAGGGTGAAGGCCATGGATACTATATCAATGGTAAGAAGGTTTATTCTGGCAAGTGGGTGAATGTGGGACTTCAGCAGTCCACTCCTCAGACCTTGAAGTATAAGAAGTTAGAAATCACCAAGGTTGATGGTTATAATGGTGGTTCTTCACTCAAAATGATTATTCAGAAGGATGTTGAAAACTCATCTAAAGCCAACATTATTGATTTATTCAAGTTCCAAACAGATATCACATCAAGAAACATAAACATCTCCTTCAGCTTCAAACATTTGGATGAAATCGTGAAGCGTGATATCTCCCTAACATTGGAAATCACATATTATATTGAACGCCGTTTCAGATCAGACACCAAAGTCAGAGAAGGAGTCTTCAGACTTCCATTATCAACATCATCCGATTGGAAGAACCTAGAAACATCATTTCCATTGCCACATTTACAACCAAAGGAACATTTTGTTTTATCTGGAGCAAGAATCAACTGGGTTCCGAAGAGCCCCACTGCCCCACAGGAAGTTTCTGAACTATCAAACGAAAATATAACAGACAATGATGACTATGAACCTGGTGAGAAATCATGGATTTTTGTCTCTGGATACAGTGATTTATCCACCATTTATGAGTTCCTTATTGGTGATTTGTTGATTGAAGGTATTGATAACATTCGAGAAGTTTCTCAAGTGACTAATATTAGTAAGGAAGAATTGGATACCTGTGAAGTTCTAATCAATTGGTCAGATAACGAATTTGTATCACATTGGTTGGTGTATGTCAACGCTGTATTTGTTGGAGTTGCAAGTACAAACTGTTGGATTTTGAATAAGAGAGACAGAATCAGGATTGATTGTGTTACGAGGACAGGAAAAGTCATCAGAGGTGAGCATATGTTTGTTTAGTTATTTGGTGAATGAAAACGACCAACGGAAAGCTGGGTATCAACGCATGGTGTGACCATTACAAGGGAAAGCCACCATCGGCCTCAAAATTTCAAATGATCATACCAATTTCCATACATAAGACGCATCAATCATGTAGGTAAGACGGGATATAAAATTTTCCCGTAAAAGGACTCCAATACACAGTGTTCGGCTTCGATATAGACTTTCAGAAAGATGCATGGCACGAGAAAGCTATACAGTAGTAGCTGTATTGAACAACGAACTGCAGATGACTTTTCCTATAGTGTTCCCTGGGTACGCCGTACTGGCAACGGCAATGAACGGCTCGACCCAATTCTTAAAGGAAGTTTTATCGACACATCCTTTATATAATCTCGTACTGACTCCTGAGTCACTCACTATTCATGCCATTTTGCTCCCTGATATCCATGACTAAAATATTGGCATCCTTTTCAGCCATCGTTGCTAGTGACCATTTCTCGTTCATGTATCACGCATGCAGTATGTCAGTTTCAGGTGCCTCATGGGCTTATTAGTGCATGGAATCTCACAACTTTGCAGATCGAAAATTTCAGGGACGCATATGTAAATTCGAAAAAGAACCTAAACATGGGGTCTGCTTGAAAGTTGAGAGATCCATGTACTTTATATTCTTGAAGTACAGTACACATTTAATTCGTAAACTTATTTTTTTTTTGAAGTTAAACTAGACCATGCTTTAAAAGGTCTTTACGACTGGATTTTGATCAACAAATTACCATGGGTAGATGGTACCATCATAATTGTAAAACTTACCATTGTCTTCCTTTTCCAATTTTTCATACAATTCAATTTGTTTTCTAGCAGTGTCTTCTGGTCTCAATAAAGCCTCCTTCCAAGAAGTTGCTACATCTGGGTGATTTTTTGACAATAACGTGACGCCTGGGCCACCCATATCAGTGTTAACACCACCTGGATTAACAGCAATAGTGACAAAACCATCGTGTTCTAATTCAAAAGCAATGGATTGAATCGAATGATTCAAGGCTGATTTCGATTGACCATATGCCGAAGTCGAAACTTTTTGGAAGTTTGATAATGAACCAACTGAGGATGAAATGAAGATGATATGCCTGGTGTCTTTCTTTTTCAATGATGGTAAGACAGCTTGTAAAGTCAAAATAGGACCAAGTACATTTGTCTTGTAATGCTTCAAAAACACATCACTTGGGATTTCAACCACTGGATGATAAGCGTCCAATTCAGCAATAGCAGCATTTGAAATGAATGAATCAATACCTTCTGGAGCAAGGATGTTTAATTCAGTTGGTAATTTACCAATTGAATCCTCATCAGAAACATTTAAAGTGACAATCTTGACGTTCCTGTTGTCTTTTGCTAATTCAACTAAATCAGTTGATTTCGAGATATCTCTTGTGGTAGCAATGACTTCAACATCTGGCATTTCAGCTAATTGTTTGACTAGTTGGAAACCAATCCCGCGGTTACCACCTGTGACAAAGTAGACTGTTGGCATAATTGAAGTTTTTGTGTTCTCACTTGTGAAACACTGTCTGTGCTGATTGATTGTCAAGAATAAGTGGATTTTGAATTGTCCTTATAAAGAATCCTGATTGATTTGTAATGTGGAGCGAACGCCGAGTTACTAATAATTAAACTCTGGAAAGTTCTATGAAGTATGGCGGAATCTGATAAATGATTTGCAATGAATTCAGAACTGCAGGAAAAAGATATTAGGGAATTGAAGGTGCTATTTTGGGAATGTTTCGTGCACTTCCCCTTATCTGTGGTAGGCCAATCCATGATTTTGACACAAAAATTAAGACGCAATTCCCACTGACTCGAGGGTTCGGTCCTAACGATAGAGGCTCTACCCATATCGGGTCTAAACAAGAGTGAGATTCAATTCAACCATACATGTCAGACTACAGAGATGATCAAAAAAAAACCATTAAAAGGTGTATAATAGAACAAAAAAAAAAGTCAAGCAAGTTTGCCGATAATACTAATATACAAAACGAAACAAAATAAAACCGTGAACCAACATCAATAATGATCTCTGAAAAGCCGACCCGAGTAACCCAACATCTTATCTCTTATGTGCTTCTGAGGGATATGATGGATAGTTGGTTTGGCCAGGTGGTGGACCTTCCGGTCTATCGAACTCAGTTTCATTGATATCATTCTGAGCAGTGACAGCTGGTGGAGGACCAGGTGGTCTTTCATAAGCAGGAGGTGGTGGATTCTGAACATCATCAGGCTTAGGATAATTGTAATTATAGGCACCGGTGTTCTGTTGCTGGTCATAAGTCTGATACGGTTGCTGATAAGGTTGTTGATACTGTTGTTCATACTGTTGCTGATTTTGACCCTGGGTGGTCCATCCAGTGTATGGAATAGGAGCAGCTCCTTGCTTTCTTCTTCTTAAGTTGGCCCTTCTAGCAAATATCAAGAATAGTATCACTAATATCACTGGCACACCGATGGCGAACACCAACCACCATGGTCTGAATGTTCCATTTCCGGTGCCGTCGTTGAAGAAGATGAGTCGCTTAGTGAACCTACTGGCGGGTTCGTCAATGGGAGCCATTCTGAACGTGTATGATGCACTAGTTAGTGCCAATTCAAAAATCTTGTAAAGTCCAAGAAAGTGAAATTTATTGATTTTTGTTTATTCTTGATTTACGTCTGGTACGCGCAACATTCACATTCGGGCTGTGCTGCGTGATGACGAGGCAGTGGTCTGGTTTGATAATCGGTTTCGTGATCTTTGCTGAGTCTGGATGGTGTACGGTGTTAGTCGTTGAAGGCCCACCAATGTGGCCCAGCTGCAAGTTCTGATCCAGTTCTCTGCTTTCTTTTGGTGTTATTTTCACCTGGTTAATTTTAGTATAGAGACCCTGAGACCCTTACATAGATAGAATAGGGGTGGAGGTTCCTTGGCACAAAGCATGCATTCATTGGGTTAAACAAAAGGTGGTTCCTTGTCTGATGTGTCTAATATCTGTATGATTTCATCATCCATGATCCAGTATGGATAGATTATCAGGTAAATTTGATTTCAGCTTGTTGCTTTCCCTATCATACGGCTTAACGTCTATTATTTCTAATATGATTCAACAGGTGATCCTGGATACTTGACTTACACTCTGGCTGGTGTTTTTCAGGTCTAGTTAACTCCTCAACAACAAAATCAGGATTGGAGTCAATTCGAATACCGTTTGGTTGTTGGTTGAGAAGGGGGTTGGCTTTGTGATTTCAGCCGTTGGAGGTAGTCTCTAACGAATAGGTAGGTGGTACTTGCTCTGTTTTTTCTTCAGCTTATGCGTAGCAATAGCCGATGGCATGTTGGTCTTGTTGAGAGTATTGGCCAATGTGGGCCTGATATGACTGTTGTAGGTATTGTTTTAGAAGGACGTATTGTCCAACCAAATAGGAACAAAGCCATGCCCTTTTTTGCTTCCGAGAGAGTGTTTTTTTTTTTTCTAAAACGTTTATTAACTTTAGAATTACTTTGCATAACTTGTTTCTGGCAGGACTTTCTGTGCATCTTTTTCTTTTCTTCAACTAATGTATACAGTATATCCTAAATGCATACCCTATAAACCTACTTATAGGTTTTTGCCTAACGTTTTTGGTTCTTCTTTCAATTGTGTTTCAACTCTAATCTTTCGTAGGAGATTTCTTTGTAGCTTTTGATATGTATACAGTACCGTTGAATATTGAATTCCTTTTTTTGCATGTGGAATAACGTTATACAAATTACAATTAACGGTATTTACTTTGTGACTTTCCAAGTTTTAATTGATTCCGCATTATGGCCATCGTGCAACATAATATGCGTCTATATAACTCTTAATGTATCACGTGACAATGAGGTGGTTAGAGTAAAATGGGGTAAACACCAAATTTAACAGAACAGAACTCGTCCTTGTTAGCTCAGTTGGTAGAGCGTTCGGCTTTTACAGTCATGACTAGGGGAAGCAATTTCATTTAGCGGAAGTTAACCGAAATGTCGGGGGTTCGAGCCCCCCATGAGGAGTTCTATTTTTTTTCTCTTTTGTACCCACATTCCCAGGTGCAAGATGCTCACTGCACACTAGAAGGGCCCGCCCCATGATCAAATCGACCCATTGATTCATCGTTCGGCATAGCCTCACAGGATATGTACTTAGTAATAAGTATATATACGTATACTGGTAAATTTGATCCTACACATCTCCTGAGTTCCTGTCGAATCATACATACAAAGCACCGCGTATCGTGGTGCAGCACTTAGATGCTCGATAATTATTCAGAGCGTAACAATCATAAGAGGATCCAGAGATGAGTTGTTTGTGGCTTGGAGCGTTATATTCAATCTGGACATAAACTATATGCTATGTGCGCATGACTTCATATCGAAGTATGTAGACATTGATCGAGCTTCGCATGCTATAGTTGGAAGTCTGGTAAAATTATACTGATGAAAGGTCAGGACGGATTTTGTGCCATATTAGCCTTCAGTGCTCCCAGCAGAACTCAAACTGGACTGATCTGGTTCCACTTTTCAGAATTTCGGTTTTTAACTTGCTCATTGTGAGGAACTGCACACCTAGCTAGATAATGTTACAGCAACTGGAGACAATTAGCTAATACTAATTTCCTTTTGAAAGGTGTCGTGTGAAACCTGATTAGTAGGTATTTCAGATCTTGTGCTGACACTTTGGTAACAGTAGTCAGGACTCACTACAAGCTCAAAAATGTATATAGATGAAAGGTTGAATAAGTTGAGCCGATGTTTGCCATTGCCTGTAAGAATAGGGCCACATTTCCCGTATAACTTCTGAATCGATACAATCAGTGCGAGGGCCACAGCTGTGTGTGAGTATTCAGCTCTTGGAAATTCGACTGCGTGAATTGATTCAATCACTTGATATTAACAACCGGGTGGAGTATACCCATTGTTGAGATGGGATTTGGTTTATGCAGATTTTAAAGGTGTACATCATGTAGAGGGGATTCCCCAATAATATGCTCTCAGCATATAGTCTGTATATCAGTCGCACCTGTTGTTTCAAGTTTCTTTACTGCACAGCTAGCACCAAGTACTTAGCATACTCACACAACATATTTAGTACGGTTAAAGAAAATCAATAAAATCCAAGGCATTTGCAATCTACCAATCAGGATGTCTAATCGAAAGGTATTAACTATGCCAACTTCAACTGCGGAAATTAATTGTTGACAGGTATATAACAATCTTAGCCGGTACTGGCGAGTCGCAACTCGATTAGATAATTATATATATGCATTAGAAGGTAAAGAGACGCTGATATATGTAGCTTCCGTGGATCTTTGTTCAAAATTAAAGAATCGTGTGGGATATGCACGAGTTCAGTGAAGGGAGAACTGGCGGAATATTACGAGCCTCTAGTTAGTTGGGCTCCAGACATTATTTGTTCCTGGATTAGGGTAGGTACTTTTGCAACGGGATGAAGGGATAAGCTGTCAAGATCCATCGTGAGACGGGGATTAGAATGATAACCGTGAAATCAGGAATTAGAGATTTTGGAACGAATTGTGCGTGGAATTATTTGGTTATGGTGAGACGTGGCAACTTACAAGAACTAAATCCAGCCCTTATATGACTTCACTATCAATGAACACTGGCATACTTGGCAACACCTGTTCTGAAATGCCACATTTCTCAGGATTCATCATTCCGTCCAAAGAGAACCCAGATTAACTTGTTATATGTTGTTCAGCACTGACTCTCCAACAGATAAACTGCCTAGTAATGACTAAATAGAACCCATATGTTTACATATAATGGTATGCAATATTATTTTTCATTGGAACTAATGCATATGCGTCGGGGTTTTATGAATTCATCTCATATCTTCAGTTAAGTCTTGAGTTGAGTCAAGAAAAAGGTTCAACTGATGGCTGCAGTGGGCGTTGGGCAGTGTATAACGTGTTTCTAAGCAGTCAATGCACTCCCGAGTCGGGACCCTGCGAGATGACAGTTACTACCCGTTAGTAGTAATTTATATAACTTCTAATTCGATTCGATTATAAGAAAGCAAGACGAGCATCTGCTTAAATACTTAGAATTATGAAACACGAGAGCACGGTGCTCTGACAGTCTGAACTGGAAGCCTGGACAGCAATACCAGCATCAAAACGGCAATGCGCCAGAGCCCAGAGGCCGCCGTTAAATGTACACCTTCAGCTTTTGTTTTGAGATGTGGTTCTGCGACACTTGTGTTGCCCCACGGCTGGTTTGGAACATTGGTTGGGCCGCAGAGAACCAGGTTACCGACTCAAATTTAAGCTAGGGTTTTTGAACAGTCTGGACCGAACTAGATTGCGATGCTGATGCTTCAGTTTTATGGAAAGGACGCTTTTAGGACAATGGAGTCCAGACTCATATACTCTAAAATTTAAATCCGAGGTACCAGACCCCGATCGGCTCAGCCACCTTCGCCACTTTCAGGCTTCTTTCGCCAGGATTGCTCTGTAGCCTGGTGCCCCAAGCAGCCACCGCCAGGCACAAACAGGAATCAGGATTCCACGCACCTACAGATTACACGGCTTGTGAACTTGAGTTTCTTCGCAGGCAGGACTGCTCTGCCAACTTTTTGCCAGCTGCGGAGCCAGCGTCAGTCTGCATTCAGCTGCATGGTCCCGCAGATCGCAAGATAGCGCCTAACAGAGAGTGGAAAATTAAATGGTACATGTGGTTTTGTATATAATCGAGCCAATATCAGAATATCTGCTGGAGAACACTCCCGAGATAAACACCCACTGGAAAGGGCTACACATTGCACACCTGCTAGACGAAGAACACATTACCGTCCACAACAGCACACGCCCCATCTTAAACTCCGGTCAGCCTCCATTTCGAGGTTCCTGAAACCAGACGCAAACAAATAAACAGACCCATCAACAACAATGCAAACAGCTGTCCAGGTCAACAAGTCCAGCATCGACTTCCTGCTGTCGGATGGCCAGAACAAGAAGAACAAGGAGGATTTCGTTTTGGTCGAGCCAAAGACGTTTCCAAAGACAGACAGGACGAAACCTCGCAGAATCCCCAGACCATCCAACCCTGAACTATCACTGCAGCTCATCCAGCAGCCTACATATGCCAAAGTCACTCCCCGTCTGCCTGCGAGAGTGTTTCCACCGTTTGCTGAACACAGACCTATTCATCCACCACCAGTTTTGCAGTTGAAAGTTAATGGTTTTGCCCCAAAGTATGAGGATCGTTGTGATTTGACTGATGAGTATCTAGAGAGTCTTGTCAATTCAGATGATCCCAAATCAGTGGAACGAGTCGAGGAGCTTCGTGTTATCAGAGAGTTGAGGGAGAACCAAATACCCACCTGGACGCATTACTCGACGTTTTTCGTGATCGCAAGACTCAGGTCTGAGGGCGAACAAGACGTATCCCATTTGTTCCATGGCAACCAATATGAGAAGTCGCTTGATGATTTATTAATCGGCACGAAAGTCTCATCTGGAATGTGTCTTCCGTTGAAATTGGTTTCTCCTTCAAATTCATATCTGAGAAAGACTTTGCCTAAAGAGACGCTGCATTCTTCTGATTTTGCAACGACATTTGTGTTCTCTGATTTGTCTGTGAAGAAAGTTGGTAAATTTAAATTACAATTTGACCTATTTGAAGTGTTTGAAGGAAAGATATTCAAAAGGTGTGAAACGGTATCTGAAGAATTCCAAGTATTTACACCAAAGAAGTTCCCTGGTTCTTCTCCATCAACGCCATTAACTGCATTCTTATTCAAGCAAGGTGCCAGAATTAGACAAAGAAAGAGACCTTCACAAAAGAGAGGTTCAAGCCAAGAAGATGAGGATGAATCGGATGATAAAATCAGAAAGATCTCTGACCCAGGTCCATCGTCTTCATTGGATCAACAACACTCAAGAAATTACTTACCACGTCACCTACAAATGGGAAATAATGAGCTAATATCACCAATCACATCCAACAGATTACCTATAATTCCTCCTAGTTTGACACCATACCAGCAAGCTCCAAATTACCAGACACAACCTGCTTTTTCCCAATATCAATATGGTAACAGCATTCTACCACATCTTCCACAACAAACGTTACAACCAATGTCATATGGTTTCCCATCACAAAATGGTTTGGAATTACAAAGATCCACATCTCATCAAACTTACTCAAACTTTGTCCCAGTCTCTACGCTTCCACAAACCCCACAACAGTCAATGTACCAGCAGCTACAGCATCATCAACAACAATATGTTCCATCTTACCCAAACCAACAGCAACAAGCACCACCATCACAACATGGATATTCTCATAATAATTCTCCACTTATCTACGGAAGTGGTTCTCAGTACACAACACGTCCTCCATTCCCGTCCCAAAATGGATCATATGGACAACCTGGCTCAAATAATGGAAGTATCCCATACGATAATTTACCAAATACTGGGCAAAACCCTAGTTTCGATAAGAGTCCTCAGAGCTGATTTAATGATAAAAACATTTTTACAATGATGATAATTTAATAAACGTAACTTTAAGATTATACAGCACTGTGGCTTCAGTCAATTAATATAAGAAAGAATCATTGGAATCTACTATCTGCGTCCTCCCTTGCAGCTTTCTTATCCAATTCATCCCAATCATCACCTTCACTTTCTTCATCGTCATCCTCACCCGAGAAATCGCTACCCCCTGAATCATCCCCACCTTCACTGTAGTCTCCCTCACTAGCAACATCTTCATCACTTGGATCCAAATCACTTGCTTCGAATTCAGATTCTTCATCTTCACTTTCTTCATCTTCATTATCGGAATCACCAGCTAAGAATGACCAACCACCATCTAAGAAGAATTGTTTTGGATCAGCCTGTAATGTCTTCATAATAGTGGCCCAGTTCAAATTAATGGTACTTTCACTGAATGGAATATCAACATCAGTCAACCAAGATTTAACATCTTCTAAGGCTTCCATAGGGATAGTATTAACATGAACGACAGGTTTCTTGAAATCTTTGAATACGAAAACCAGATCAAAATTCTTCAAACCAAATTGAACTCTTTCTAAATGAGCAACTTCGATTTCCTCCAATGTAACAACCAAAAATGGTTGATCAATCAATTGAATCAAACAATCTCTGGTAGGCATCAAGAATGAAGATGCACGGAATGGAACACCCTGGAATCCTAATTCTCTGAATGGAATATCTAAATCCAAATAACCATTTGAACTTTCTGCAATCAGTTCACCAAATCTTCTGAATTCTTTATCCAATAGTGCTTTTCTTCTTCTTTCTTCTTGTTCTTGTTCTAGTTCATCATCATCACCATATCTTCTCTTTTGACCTCTTCTGGTACCATTTGTTTCGTCAATGGTGATATCTGTTGCTTCTCTGTAAAATTGAACATCAAAAGTCTTCTTCTTACCGATCATCAACGGAGTTTTCAAATGCAAATGGATAATAACAATCAATTCATCCTTGGAAGGCTGGAAGAATAAATGTTTGATATTTGAAAATAAGATATCAATTCTTGAATCGTTCTTTAATGGAGATTGATATCTTAAACCATTTTCATGGATTGATAAAGAACCTGGAACTCTCTTAGTATCAGGTGATGGTCTAACAAAGACATTATCTAATCTTCTCAATCTACCCGCTTTAGCCTCAATTAATTTAGCTTGTTCAACAACATCAGCCAATTGTTTTCTTTCGGCCTCTTTCTTAACACTCTCTTTCTTCAAATCTGAGATTTTCTTAAAGACATCAGTCATATGTTCAGAATCCTTAGATCTCAAAGTAATAGAACGAACGAATTCTTTGGTATTATCATCTTCATATGGAATCTCTTTACGAGATGCATTACCGCCAATACCAGGAGAGTTGAAATTCAATCTTAAGTAAGTGTATTCACCTTCTTCATTCTTGGAACCATTCTTATATGAATTGATATGGAATGGAACAGGTCTTCCTGAAATTGGAATCAAAATGGTCTGGTTCTTGACATCAACATGAATTCTTAAATCTTTAACGAATGGTGGGATTTGACTTTCTCTGAAGTACGAATCATATTTTTTGAAAACAACCTTAGCTTCGTTTGGATCAGAAGCACTAGTATCACTGAATCTTTGTAATCCTTCTCTTTGTCTCTTTTCATGTAATTCCTTTTGCATTTGCTTTTGACGTTGTTCATCATTCTCATCGTGATTTTTAGTCTCTGTACGTAATTTAGATTTTAAGATCTTAGAATTTCTGGTGCTTGGTGGTGTGTTTGTATTGGCTCTGGATATACTGACATCACCTAAATCTTCAATTTCTTTCTTGACATTATCTTCTTCTTTGAAATAGAATGAGACTTCTGATCTAGCTTTAGCATATTCAGTCAATGGAGTAACTTCACCATTTTGTAATATGAAAGTATCAATCAATAACAATGAATAGGTCTTACCCTTTGGGTCTTTAGATTTATCGTTGGTCAAATTATGGAAACCAACAGCAATGTTGAACGTAGCCTTATCATGAATAGTTCTTTCATTCTTTGTATTCAACACAAATGAAGAATCTTTAAATTCTAAACCAATAGCCCACCCAACATTCTTAATAAAGTGTTTCTCCAGTTCCGGTCTTTCTGATTTGACGAATTCTAAAGTATCATTATAAATTGAATTTGCCTTAACATCCGGTTTCAATAAAGATGTGACTTTCTTTTGCACTTGTAATAAGAAATCATAATTTTTTTCAACTTCTGCAGTAGGATCAATCAAAAAGGTACGACCAATGTTTGAACAATATGATCTATATCTAATACCCAATGAAGAAATAATAACACCACCATGCAAATTATCAGCATTAGATTGAGCACTTGGCTTCAAGTCGTATTTGCCACCAGATTGGATGATTGGTGTATATGACCAATCCAATTGATCAAGATCTAATTCAGGACCAACTTTCTTCTTTAATGTTCTTAGGAAGTCATCTCTATCGATTTGATTTTCAACTTTTTCAGTCAACTTTTCATGTGAAATTTTCTTTTCTTCATCAACGATACCAACCATTTCATTTTGGAAGTAATCCATAAATATGGTTGATGATTTAGCAGCTAATTTCAATTTCTTGAATTCTTCGTCATCTTTGATCTCTAATGATTCAGATAGTGGTAGAGTGATATCAATCAACTCTAGTTTTGGTTTGACCTCCTCATAAATTGGGTCCCATTCATTGATGAATTTACCTTGATATTTGTCCTTTGGTAAGATACCAACCTTCTTAGTACTTTCCAAAGTCTTAGCTAAATCTTCAAATAATTTCTTATTATGTTCAACATCTTTGGTTCTTATCCAAATATCAACAGAATTTGATTTTAAACCAGTCAAGTATTTGGCCTTAGCAACAGAAGTGATAAATATAGTCTTGTTTTTAGTAATGTAAAGTAAAGTTGCTGGAAATTCATATCCTAGAATCCAATTGTGGAAAATAGTTGATTTTTGATAAGGATTTTCTTCATCAGTTGAGCCGATGACAACTAATAAACCTTCAGCACCAGCGAATTCATCATTATTAATCTTCTTCTGAATGATGGAGACTCTTCTCTTGAAAGCCAAAGTATCGACTTTTGGTTCACTCATGATTTGAAATGTATATGATACTTTAATTAAATCAACTCAAACTTTCACGAAAAAGTGGCAATTAAAAACACAGATCAAATACTCAGCGACTGTCGCACTCAAATACACGTCACTAGCTATTCAGAAAACGTAATATTCCCTAAATTGAACTGATATCAAAACCTTTACTGTATCCATACGTTTGCCATTTCATTTTTAAAAAGTGTGAATTTTCCAAAAATCGACGCGTTTCCGCGAATATTACTATATTAGGGTGAAAGTCGCGATTATTTCCTGATTCTATATGCGAATTCGCGAATGAGTGTTTTTTTGTGTTTTTCCATTAGAAAAATTGGACAACAAACCAAGAAAGGGTCTGTTTTAAGGTATTAAACGAGCTACTTCTGAAGGAATTAACGATTTATTTTGAAAGTTTTACAGATTTTAACTGTGGATTTTGAAAACTTGGCCTCGAATTGACTATAATATTGTGCCACCAGGTTTAAACACTGATATCAAAACAGGACTAAATATAGATACAAAACAATTACATTGAAATAGAATATGGGTGACACAGATGATTATTCCTACGAATATGACTACTTGTTCAAGATTGTCATGATCGGAGACTCTGGAGTTGGTAAGTCCAATCTCCTTTCCAGATTCACGCGTAATGAATTCAAACTGGATACCAGATCAACTATTGGTGTTGAATTTGCGACCAGAACAATTGAGATTGATGGTAAGAAAATCAAAGCCCAAATCTGGGATACTGCTGGTCAAGAACGTTACAGAGCCATCACTAGTGCATATTACAGAGGGGCCGTTGGTGCCTTGATCATTTATGATATCTCCAAGTCTGAAAGTTACGAAAATGTCAGCAAATGGTTGAAAGAATTAAAGGAGAATGCAGATGATAACATTGTTATTGAATTGGTGGGTAACAAATCTGATTTAGATCATCTAAGGGCTGTCCCAACTGAAGAAGCCAAACACTTTTCTGCAGAAAACCAATTGTTATTCACCGAAGCTTCTGCTTTAGATGCATCCAATGTTGATTTATCCTTCCAGCAATTACTGAAGTCTATTTATGAAATGGTCTCAAGACATCAATTCGATTTATCTGATTACCCAGCCGGTTCAGGTGCTAGACCACCAGCAGGTCAAACTATCTCATTGACACCAACACAAGGAAATGAATCCAGCAAGAAGCAAAACAACTGTTGTTAAAAAGAAACTAGTGAAAATCCGTTGCCAGGGGGGTGGGTTTTTTTTTTGATTCATTTATGTTGTGGGATCTTCTATATTATTGTTTCTTTAGTTTGTGCATACTCATGAAATGTCAGGGAGACAAGTAGAGTTGTTTCCAAGGACTGTATCTTCATATTATAATTTGAAAGGTGTTTTACAATTTATTTAGGCTTCTATTTTCTTTTTTTTTTGATATCCATTTATTTATTATTTGGTTTTTGTTGTTCTTTCCGGTGATTATTGTCTGATTATTCTGGATGTTGTTGTTTTAATGAAAATATATAAGAGTTATGAAACTCGGAATCGTAGTCTACAAGGTTATAACAGCAATAATAATAAACATACAATTTTTCGTTAAAAGACGTGACTATTTAGTCTCGTCGGCTTCGTTGAAATCAACATCATCTTCTTCATCTTCATCAGCAGTAGCTTTACCTTCAGCTTCTAATTTTTCAGCGGTTTTGGTGTAATCAATAACCTTACCTCTAGTTCTTCTTCCAGTGGTGATGATATTAGTGGTGTCAATTTCAGCTAAATCGTCTTCATCGACATCATCTTCCTCTAATTTTTCATCCAATTTAGAGTCATCTTCTTCGTCATCGTCATCTTCAGCATCTTCAGGAACATCATCGTATTGTCTTCTACGTCTCTTTTTCTCCTTCTTTTCACCAGCTTCTGCCTTTCTTTTCAATTCAGTGTCTTCTTCTGTTTTGACGTCTTTCTTTTCCTCCACTGCTTCGACAACTCTTGGGACTTCTTCTTTGGTTTCTTTGACTTCGTCAGGCATGATTTTTGGTTTCAATTGCTGGAATTGGGAATCTACAATGAAAAGGCAAAACACGTCAATTTGCATTTACCTTTCCAGAATCTTTTGATTATGTGCGATGCAGTTTTCGCGATTTTTTTTTTTGACTTGTTTTTGTTTTTGAACTTTTGTAAATAGTTTTGAAGTTGCTAGTAGAAGTGGTAAGAATAAGAGGTTGAATAATGGTAAGTGGGTTCTGAGAATCGGTGCTACTGAAAAACTACTAACTATAATATCGCAGGTTGCACCAACATCTACCAAAAAGCAAAGATTGGTATGTATTTTTATCACTAGACCCATCATCATGAAAACTTATACTAACTATGATAAACAGGCAGATATCCTTAATTATAAAGTTAAAGTGATAACGCTTGACTCTCGTGAGTTCATCGGTGAATTGCTCTCATTTGACAAACATTACAACTTAATCCTTGCCAACACAGAAGAATACAGACTCACTAAAAAGTCATTGATATCATTAAAAGACAGATCCAGAGAAAACTCAGACAAAGAACCAGAATCTAAATTGATACAGGAACAGAAACGAACACTGGGTTTGGTTATATTGAGAGGAGAACATGTTATCTCAGTGACAACGGAGGCTCCACCATTGAATGCCACACAGAAGTTGAAGTTGAAGCCAGGTAATGGTGTCATTAAACAGATTAAGAACCCAAATGTTGGAATTGGTTCAAAGAGTAATAATGAGAAATTACAGAATCCTGTAAAGACGAATATTCCAGGCTTTACCGGTGCTCCAAAAGGGTTCAATCCGCCACCGGGTTTCAAGAGATCATGATGTGTTTGTTGATGTGTATAAATGTACGATAAACTTAGCTGTAGAACAGCTATTTATGACGTAGTAGCAGTACCTAATCATTGTTTAAACGCTTGACTGATTGGTGAATATACTTGATGAAAGAATCATGTTGAATCTTCTGATGGGACAACTTTTCCTGTTGAGACTGATTACAATATCTAAGAACGACGCCCAATCACCTTGGTGATGACTGCGTAGGTCGAAACTGAGTAAGAGAATACAAGCTCGATAATTGGTTTATACAACTACAAATCTCTCAAATATATCATTCGTTCCACCAGCGCTGGATCTAGTAAGAATCATTGCAAAGACCTGGCAATCCAACACTTTGAGTCTTTAGATACACGCTAATGTGGATATAGGAGGAATCATAGATCCTAGTTGAATAGCAACAGATCCATAAACCCCATCAACCCAACTCATACAAGTAAGTTGTGTAAACATACCTTGCACACTGCAAAAGGAATGATATCTTTCCAAGTATCTTAACTAAATCACATCAATCAAACAAAGACTGATCCGAATGACAGATCTGTTGAAAAATAAGCTTTCGAAACCATGGAATGACAACCATCATCCTAATAAGGATATAGATAATAATCAAATTGTTAACAGAGAAATCATCAGAAGGTCAGGCAAAAGAAAAGAATGGCGTCGCGAATTCTTCCCAATTGCGCCTACCAAGTGCCGGGTTCCCGACCACAAGTAAAGCGCCAGTTGAACCACGGTCCACGTACAAGGACACAAACAAGTTTTTTTCCACGTGGTTTCACTCACTTGCTGCTGATAACAGTTGCTGATCGCTGCTCTCTTTTTCTCCACAATCCGTCTCCGCCGTCTCCTTCTAAGTTCTAACTTCTCACTCCATGGGGTATGCTTTCCCCGGACAACACCACTGCCACCACCAGCCCCTCCTCCACAAGCCAGCATATCACCACTTCACACTTGTGACTTCACCACAGCAGCGACTCTTGTTGGAACTTGGACTCAAACAATAGCAGCGATAGTCTGCAGAGTCAGCGAGTATTCTGGAGAAGATTACACCGAAGGCAAAGTCTGGAGTGCCTAAAACTAAAGAGTACAATCGTCCGCCTACAAATTTTACCGCATCGCATGGGTCTGCCCCGAAGCTGGTTAAGAGCATGGCAGGTTGTAACCGTAAGCCACTACAAAGTCACGTACAAACACAACAACACCATCATCAGTTATTACCTGACTTGCTGAACCGGCACTCCAGAAAAAACAATTAATCCGGTCCCACACTAGCGCACGAGTCGTTTCTTTTTGCGCCAACACTTTTTCCGTTCGTGCATTAATATGTGGTTCCTACCGAGTGAGTAGGAAAAGATTTTCCGTAATTATCAGAGAGTGTGGGATGCGAAAATCCAAATATATCAAGATATTTCCAATCTTTTATAATTCTTTAATTATTGTATTTTTGAGGGTGACTTCGATATCTAAAGATAACAGAACCATACATTACAAGGTTCACATTCATTCAGAAGACTACTCAATACAGACGTACTACAGAGAAGCAACACATTTTACACTCTTCAAGATTTCAAATCAGGAGACACCCACCCACCACCAGAGATATGACTGACGCTGCATTAAACGAGCCACCAAAAACAGTGGCCGTTGAAAACACACAAAAAACATCACCAACAACAAGTCCTGAGAAGAGCACAGACAACACAACCGCTAAGCCTAAATCCGATGATCCTTCAAGACCTTATGTGTGTTCCGTTTGTTCCAAAGCTTTCCATAGATTAGAACATCAAGCCAGACATATGAGAATTCATACTGGAGAAAAGCCATTCCAATGTAACTTTTGTCATAAGAAGTTCAGCAGAAGTGATGAATTGACAAGGCATACAAGAATCCACTCAAATGTTAGAACTAAGAAGAATAGTAAATCCAGCTCAAATATCAGTATTATGAACCAACCAATTACCTATTATGTTTCGCCATTACCGCCTCCACAACAAATTGAATTCTTACCAAATCATCATCAAATTCAACAACCATACCCTCAACAACAGCAACAAATTCTACAACATCCACAACCTTTCCACCTAGAACAAGCACCTGGTCAATTGCCACACTTCCAGATCACGACAACTGGTCAACAATCTGCCCCTCAACAACTATCGCCACCGTCATCCGTCCCAATTATGCAACCACCTTCTTTGTTCGGATCATCATCACAGAAACAAATACATCTACCAAATATCCAATCCCCTCCAAAGATTCTGAAATCCATCTCTTCACAATCATTCCAAACATCATCCTTATTCTCATCACAGAGTAACTCACCAGCCAACCTATCTCCATTAACTTCGAAGTCCAACTCATCAACCTCCCTTTCATCAATGGCCCTATCCAACTCCTCACATACACATAATCCACTGAACGCACTCTCAAACCTCAAGAGAATGACCCCATTGTCTTCCTCATCACCAAACATCCATACTGCAGTCCGTCAATCGCTCTCATCATCGACATTGTTCCAACATCATCATTTCAACAATAACGGAGGATCAACATCAGGAACAACGACCCCACATATTAATCATAGTAATTCATCCGTGAATATGGCTGGTGTTTCAATGGTTGATGAGAATGATCATGTCTTGAAGAGATCAAGACCAAATTCACCACCAATGTTCCAGTTAAGTGAGACTCCGTTTGATACGCCATTACAGAGTCCAAAACTGAATGCAATCACGCCGAGTGTCCAATTACCTAGTTTGAAGAGTCTGGATTTGCCTAGTTTTGAGAAACAGTAATAGTGGGAGGTTATATTGTTCAACTATGTGTGAAAAAGAAGATTACAAAAGTTGATGGGATTAGCGAAGAAGAATAGTGTTTTTATATCGTTCGTTACTTTAGTTTTTGGGAAGAAGATACAAAAGAAAGTATGGGTTTATTATTGTTAAGAAGTTTATAGATTTTATTCGTTATTGGTTTGCTTATAGAAAGAGGATATACTGTTATAGAAGGTATCCTAGTATTAGTTAAAAAGGAATTATTATACAATTTATTTTGTAGAGATGGATGTTGTCGATGTAGTGATTGGATTTGAGTAACAGTTCAAACTTCAGTGTGACAGTAAGCCCAGTATATCTGGATTTGTCGTCTCACATCTACTAGGATATAATCTGTGCTTCATGCCAAAAGCCCTTACGTCCGTTCAAATCTATGTCGCCATAGCAAGACGTACTTACGACGGTTGAACAGAACCTAGATTAAAGACAGGGAACTCGAGACTGCATACATGACGTGAACAGTTGTTGATATTGATAACCCACTAAGTCCAGACAGGCCCACAGAACGACAAATTCGCACTACGATAAGAAAGTTATAACGCTTTTACAGTCAAGACTGTCTAGAATTAGTTAGATCTTCATATAAATTGATTCCAGAAATGCGAATTAAGTTTGAAGGTTGAACTCATCTTGATGCATGTAATTGGCTTAAGGCTTAAACCCAGGGACCCAGATTTTGCATATGGTAAGTATGAAAGCTGGAACTGATGGAAGTCCATCAAACTGATTCTATAGACAAATTGCGGTATACACCGTTGATGGCTAAGGGAAAAACAACATTTTTTGCGTTTCCCTCTTTTTTCCTATTTTTTCCTCTTCTTTTTTTCTTTCTTTTTTCTCTCCTTTTTTTAGAAATTAAGTATCTCATAATTGTGAAAATAGTAGCAGTTAACATAGTGATTGCTCAGTAGCAGTTACCCTAGTGATTGTTAGTATTGAACGTAAATGGAAACTTATAGAGAGAGAACATTAGTGAATGGAAACTCATAGAGAGTATTAGTTGAATGCCGTTTGGAGATGCGGCACATGAACTTATTAGGGCTTAAGATGCTGGATAGAATATATATAGAGATGTT
>JAKUAP010000091.1:0-44691 GCA_030563005.1 Komagataea qinlingensis | reverse complement strand
CAGACGAGCAGTGATTGATCTAAAACCAAACTTAATCCAAACACATAATCCAAACTGTATTTGTACAACAGACATTACATAATTCATTAAACGCTTTGACAACCTGTTTCACAAATTCTACATGTTAAGCTATTATAAGTTAAATGGCAATAGCTCTCCCAGTTTTCTTTTAAAGGGCTCAAAGTAGGCATCTGTTTATGTTATGATTGGGTTTTGTAATAGCATTATAATTAGTAGTTTTGTAAAATTATAGTGTCAGAAGCTTTCAAACTGGCATCTCCGCCTTCGATCTGTAACCTCGACAACCTCCACAACCTCGTTTCCGAAAAGTAAACAAACGGAATTGTACATTTCTGACTCTTACATTTTAAAATTTCAATTGTTTGATTAGGAAGCTTCAAGGATGCGCATTGTGGTTTAAAACAACGGAACTGTGCAAAAGTGTACCTGTAGCAGGGATCTTCCGATCTGGCATAACTAAAATAATAAGAAGGGAGCATCAAGGATTCTTGGCCATTATTTAGTGGATCTTACACATTACACGATGAACCTGAGGGATACGATTCGTAAATGTATTTGGCGATCAGGCTTAGTATCCTCGCAAACCAAAGTCTTCTATATCAACATCAGTTAGAGCAGGATTAGCTCTCTTTAATTCATTCATTATTTCATATTCATAACTGATAAAGACATCAGGTTGTTGTGAAAGAAGTCTCTTAACCCTATCACAAGTAACATCAATTGTTTGTTGGCCGTGTAGATCATCAATTGATTGGATCTGTTTTATTTCAGGAGGCTGAATGGATGGTTCGTTGACTAAGGCATGGACTTTCATCTTTTGACTGACTTCTTTGTCTGATAAGTTTGGTGAATGGACTGGATTTCGAATGTATTTTCGAAAAGCATCAATGATTCTTAGGCTTTCTATAATGATTTCTGTTCTGATGAAACTTCTGTTCTCTAGGTAAACCATATCATTAATCATCATGTCAATGTCTTGTAGGGTTAACGTCTTTTCTTCTTCAGTGATGTCTCTGACTTTGACCAGGTATATCAGTTGAATAAGAATAGCACCAATAAGACTCTGATTTAACTCAGCAGTGAATTGATTCAAGAATGAAGGATCAGCATCTAGTGAAATGATCTGTTTCAAGATCTTGTATGGAACCAAAACACTCTTCACCACCGTTGAGCAAACTTGATCCACATAAGGCAATGAATGACCGAGGAACTTCTGTAGGGTCTTAAACCTTGTGATGCAATAAAACAAATTCAAATTGTTGATTTGAAACAATAATCTCGCACTTAAGCCAACAGGAAATTGATTCTGTTTATCCAATTTAGCAAACCAAGGCAAATTAATAAACTCTTGACAATATCGAGCATCAAACTGTGCCAACTCTAGGAAATCGTCACCATACTGACCTCTTTCCTTCTCAACTCTGACAAATTTGAACAGATTCAACTGACTAATGAATCTCGTTTTCATTATCTCGAATGAGTTATTGGTAGGAATGTTTTGATCAATGGATGTGAATTTTCCTTCTGAGAGACTATGATCATGTAGATTAGATGGGGCAGGAACGGCTGATCTGTAAGCAATCATAGGAAGTCTCTGCGATGGAAATGAGCGTAGCGTGTCAGTGGTGGCTATTGTCCAGTATATTCTCTTGTATAATTCAGTTTGGATGGACTGCGTTTGATATGTGCTCAGGAGATGAAGTTTCTGCGAATGTAAGTCGTTGATTGTTTGAGACAGGATTGAGTCAAGGAGTTTGAAGTTCTTAGTACATTGACAATATGACATTCCAATGATCTGGGTTTGAAGCGATAGGAGTCCAGATTGTGGAGTTGATGGAATTGATGATTCAGATTTGATGAATTTGAGGGTTTCTTTGGATGTATTAAACCATAAGAGTGATTTCTCAATTGATGGTTGCGGTGATTGTAATTGAGATTGTAATTGTGGTGATGTTAAAACAGGGCTATTCAGTGACGATATCAGTGAAACAGACAAGATCATAAATAACAATGACAACCAATAAAGATCAATATCAGCAACACTACCAATTGTGCTCAAACAATGACAAAACTTCTGTAAATCAGCATCAAAACTTTCCGCGTGTATTATTGACTGATGATTCAAATTCACCAGGTAATGAGTCTTCAGAAACACCACCAGTTCGTGATTTGGTAAGACCTCAAGTGCCTGCCTCTTGAAATTCTCGACCTTTACATAAGTACTCTGTGGATCACTTGAGGAATTCCCACTATAATACTGCTGGTTCGTCCATGAACTATTAGGACTTGACCGTGCAAAATACTCCAATCTTCTCCTCAGCTCTTCATTTTGGTGAATCAGCACTGTATTCTGCTGTATCATCTGAGCTAATGCTGTTGATTTCTGGCTCAGTTGCTTTTGTAAATTGTCAACTGTGACTGTATTGGTGGGACTTTGATTCATCATGTTGATATCTGAAGATACTGAGACAGAGCCCCTGGCGGACATACCCGCGGGCGAGATGCTTATGATGGTTCCCAAATCACTCTCTATGCTGGAAACAGAACTTCCTGTAGATTTCTTTCTTGTGTTGGGATTTGATGATGAAGTGGCTTGTTCCTTTGGTGTGGATTTGGTGATTCTTCCAAAGCCTGGATTTGGCCGTATGAGTTCTTTGAATTGTGATAAGGATTTAGCTGGGGCATTGAGACACTCTTCTTCTCTATTGTTCTTGACACAATTGGAACACGGGATACAGTGATCACATTTGATCTTGAGACGCTTGCATGGAGCGCACGAGTAGCTGGTTTTCTTCTTTCTCTCTTTGACCATTCTGGTGGTAGCACTGTATCGCAATGGTGATATAAATGGACCCAATTCAGAGTGTCTGGGGCGTACGCAGGAACAAGAAACAGACAAGAGAAGTTGTATTTATACAGATCGAGCGAGAATCGAGATCTGGGTCGGTTATTGACTAATTGGTATAAACAGTGCATGCATTACTGTATTCTGTGCATGTATGATGTCGCCATGTCGGACTAACATCTGGGAACGCATGCAGAGTTGGGTGCTTGTATACTATATTTTATTTTGTTTCTTGTTGGAATGGGTTTAACTACTTCGAACGATGCACGGCCTGTTTTAGTGGCTTGGATATTGACAATTTGTTCAAGTTGCTCTGCAGGTGGAAGGCCGAGATCGCCGATGTCACTGGACTCACTGGACTGGAGTCTGACAAACCTGGCCTACAGATATTAGAGCCTAGACACCCTGGATATGGACCCACACACAGAAAATCCAGAAGTGTTGCTGCTTTTAATGCGTTTTGCGAGCTGCTTGTTCCTGTCCATGTCCCAAACTTCCCCGATCCCTCATTTGAATTTGAAATAAACTTCTGCGGACCAAAGTCCAAAAAGTAAACAAAGGAAAGTTTAATCAGAAACGGGAATTAAAGACGGACAACCATCGCCATCATTAAATAAATCCGGCTGGGCAGATATCTGAGGACATGGTGAGCAGATGCCATTCTGCCCCGATAAATTGTGATTGATTGACTCTGCTCAGTGTGAGATATCTGCCGTTTTGTTAACTTTTTCGCACATCCCGTTTCGGTACCTGAATATCATTTTAGCTAAGCCTAGATCTGCGATATCCGTATACGAAAAATACATTATCTGAAAGGTGAACGTTTGGAACTTGGGGATCGTGAAATTGCTGGAGAAGGGAAAAGTCCCAATACACGTTTGATTGTGGAAGATATGGGTGTGCTTGGTGGATGATGCAAAGTTCAAACCGGCTGTTAATTGGCTGATCGGGTGAAATACTTTTTCAGATTGACGTTGTCTAGATCTGGTAATACCCTTTGGTCCAAAATTGCGTCAATACTGTGCGATAATCGATTGGGGTAGTTTGGTGCATGTGGCTCGTGACTTGTGAGTGGGTCACTGTTGCTGTTAGAACGTGGAATTGATGCCGTTATGGTCATCGTCTTGTCTTTGAGTATTGGCGATGGTTTCCTCAACGACGATTGATGTGCTCAAAGCTGATAAAGTGAAGAGATTTACTGGTAAAAACTGGTTCTTATCTAATATCTACTGTCTACACTTTGATCTGATCCAATTTTGTGAGGCTTTGACTTGCCTATTGACAAAACGGTGGAACCATCTAGTGAGCACTGGATCAACAAGGGACACAAGTACCAAGTCTCAATTGGGTAATAATCATGTAGTTCGATGTACCAATGCGCTGTTTTTTTTGATTCCTTGATGATATGATATTCAATACATGACTTTGTGGCTACGTATGCTCTAGACCTCATGACAGCCTCTAAAAATAACCGGATTATGTAGATAATACTGCTTTGAATAACTCCCAGTCACCTTCCATTGTTTTGACTCCTATTCTAAGAACAGATACAGCTAAATCTATCTAGCCCCTTTTCTATCTATGACTCTCCAAGATCTTCTCATCAATTCCAAAAAATAGGAAACTTAATAGCATATCAGAACTGAAAATCAACGCACCACTAATCAAGAAACTGATCCATAATTTACCAGCTTTTGCCAAATGGCCGGTGATCAATGGTCCTATACAACGTGCAAACGTCTTACAGATATTAACAATCCCCATAACCTTCGTCAATTCTTCAGGTTTGATCAAGCCCGTGAGTAAGACCTGACGAGGTACAACGTCCATTGCTGAAGTAGAATAGAAACAAATAGTGAAGATTGAACTGGTGATAAAGTTAGGCATCATTGGGATCAATGCAAGGAAAACGGTACTTGGGATTTGGACTAATAGAGTGGCTTTGATTGGGCCAAATGTCTTTGAGAGGTATGATGATGGTAATGCAGAAATGGAATTGCAGATGTTAGTGATGAAGAATAAGACACCTAGAGTTGATGAAGTTACCAAGAAATGAGTCTTGAAGAAATAAACCATCCAAGCAGAAGACATGAATCCTGATCCAAACGAATCTAACATGAAAACAGAACATAACTTGATCAGAACAGAGATAGTCTCTTTAGATAGTGTCTTTGATTCAGGAACTAATTCATCCAATTCGTTATCATTAGTCAATAATGGAGACTCCTCAGCACCGCTTCTCTTAGAATTGATCTCACATTGCGGACTCAGAAACACCATCAATAACAACTTCAACAATCCAACGACAGAATACATCACAAACACAACCCTATATGCCTCCACATCAAGATATCCTTCCTCATTCAATCTCGTCACCAAAAACCCCGTAATCAAACTCCCCATAGCCGACCCCGTAGTGCCAAACAGCCAATGCAACGCAAATACATCACTTCTGTTTCTCAACGGCGTCAAGTGAGCAATCGTGCTCTCTTCAATAGACTTAAATGGACCCACATCATCACCACTTGGAGAAATAACACCAAATATAGCAGCAGTCAACAAGATCCAGAAATTGTCACACTTCGCAAACACCAACCCGGAAGCAACCATCAATATAGATCCCAAAATCATCACTAGTCTGCGACCCAGACGGTCTGCATACCAGGTGAGGAAGTAGCTGAGGAAGGTGTCCCCCAACAAGGTACATGTCATGAAGAGACCGATGTAGGATTCACTGATGGAGAGGGATTTCAGATATAGTGTGAGGACTATGTTGGAGGAGCCATAAGCTGTCAGGCGCAGAAAGGTGGACAGCCAGAGCAGCTTTGTGTCGAGTGGCGCGTGTGTGATCGTGGAGAGGAACATGGCTGTTGAGAGGGTTGTTTCTTGGTGGCGCTGTTTTGATGTGATTCTGATAAGAGACAGTGCTTATGTGGTGGTGAATGAACGGATATGCTGGTGCTTGTGGACTTTTTGATAGCAGTTACAAGTAGAGTAACACAACAGAAGCAGCAAAATGACTGTGAAGAGGTAGTTTTGATGAATAACTGATTAAAGGATGAAAAAATTAGTGCAATTGTGATTACGTCATAACTGTGAAGGGTAGAAGGGTAGACGTCAATGAGTTTGTGTCATGTGCGCTGTAAGTCTGTAGGTGGCGTCGAACGTGGGTGGTTGAGAAGAAAGTGGTTGATAATTGTGGTACGAAGGAGATTGAGAGATTTGAGTTGGAGTTGTTGATGTTATGTTGTTAAGTGAAGTACGTTCATTCCCAAGATGAAAAAAAAAATTCAGAAATTTACAATCAAATCAAGAGAATCAACTTTGGAGTGAAGGTAAGAACACAGCTACAGCTCAGTTTTAAATGCCGAGTCATTCAATGACTTTGACGGCAATAGGAACGTTAATTTTTTTTAATAAATACAGCTTTAAACACAAGATATCAGAGTCATTCAATGACCATCATGACATACCCAAAAATAATTAAACCAAAACGACAACAACATAACAGATTAAAACAAAAATAATGAATGAGGAAGGAAAAAGAATGAGAAGATTAAATCCTTAAACTTAGTTGTTTTCTGGACGTAATTTTCTGACTTCTTTACCAACTCTCCAGATTTCTAAGTCTCTAATAGTTTGTAATTCTTTTTCTAATTTTTCTCTGTAATCTGTTTGAGAGTTGAAGTCTAATGAACGTTGAGTTTCAGAACCGTTCTTAACAGATTCGTACAAATCGTTGAAGACTGGTTTCAAAGCATCTTTGAAGATTGGGTACCAATCTAAAGCACCTCTTCTGGCAGTGGTGGAACAAGCATCGTACATGTAATCCATACCGTATTTACCAATCAATGGGTATAAAGATTGAGTGGCTTCTTCAACGGTTTCATTGAAAGCTTCTGATGGAGTGTGACCGTTTTCTCTTAAGACTTCGTATTGAGCTAAGAACATACCGTGAATACCACCCATTAAACAACCTCTTTCACCATATAAATCAGAGTTGACTTCTCTTTCAAAAGTGGTTTGGTAAACGTAACCAGAACCAACGGCAACAGCTAAAGCTTGAGCTTTTTCATGAGCTTTACCGGTAACATCGTTCCAGACAGCATATGAGGAGTTAATACCACGACCTTCTTTGAATAAAGATCTGACGGTTCTACCGGAACCCTTTGGAGCAACTAAGATAACATCAATGTTTTCTGGGGTTTCAACGTGAGTCAAGTTCTTGAAAACTGGGGAGAAACCATGGGCGAAGTATAAAGTTTTACCTTCAGTGATCAATGGTTTGATTGATTCCCAAGTTTCGGATTGAGCAGCATCAGATAACAAGTTCATGACGTAAGTACCTTTGGTGATGGCTTCGTTGACATCGAATAAGTTTTCACCTGGAACCCAACCATCTTCAATGGCAGCTTTCCATGAAGCACCGTTTTTTCTAACACCGACGATAACGTTCAAACCGTTGTCTCTCAAGTTTAAACCTTGACCGTAACCTTGAGAACCGTAACCAATCATAGCTAAAGTATCGTTCTTGAAGTACTCTAACAATTTTTCTCTTGGCCAGTCAGCTCTTTCGTAGACGGTTTCTTCAACACCACCGAAGTTGATGGATTTAACACCTCTGGTTAAAGCAACTTTTTGGGTTGAGGTGGACAAAGTTGGTCTAACAGATGAGACGAAAGCAGATAAAGCTCTTCTTTGGGTTTGTTGAGCAGCTTTTGAGGCAGCAGTGCGTGCAATACGGATTGAGGCGGTTCTTAAAGACATTTTGTGAATGTTGATGATCTTCTAAAAACGAACGATTTCAGAAACTAATGGGATGTCCAACGTTTTTATACTTTTTCGTCCACATGAAAAGTTTTTTTGGAAAAATTTTCTGAGTCAAGAAAAAAATTGCCCGGAAAAGGCCAGATCGTATAGTTAAGGCCGAGTTCCGGAACCGGCGAACAGGCGCAAAGGGCCTGAGGGTTCCTGTTTATTGTTTGATTTGACGGTGATGCTTGCAGAAAGTGGAGCTGTGATGCTCCGGAGTGAGTGATAGCTAATACTGGAGTCTGATTGGCTCCGGTAGTGTCAGAATAGGCCCGATTTAGTGGTGATTGTTCAGTGATCCAGCGTTGAAGGTGAAATTACCATCATGGTCAAGATTAACACCGGTATTAACCAGGAATAGCTTGCAACAGATCGAAAGAATACAATAAAGTACTACGATCGCAACATGGGTTCGTTGGACTCAGGTGTCTTCCACTTGCTACCTCCACCTGTCATCCTCCTAGAGTATCCAGGGTCAGACCAGCTGATGCAGCGAACAAATTATGCCCATACTAAAAATGACAGTTCAAAGCACGGCATGTTCTTATGATGTTGTGAATAGTTATCGCAGCAGTGACTATGAGTATCCAGTGCGGAAAATTCCCTTGGCCCTATCATTTGACATTTGAGCAATCATTTCTTTAATCAATTGATATTCAACCATCAAAACAAAAACCATTTGATACCTCTTCTCGTAATCCTCGTGCTTCATCGACTCCCAAACAGATTTCGAAATTATTGGGGATAATCCGGTAGGGCCACTAACCCCATCACGTGATGTGTCGATTGGGGCACTATGTGGAGACTGTTGGTGACTTTTACCACGGAGGACAAGATGGAGGATGACATCCTAGTTATCAGTTGTTAATGCCGATGGCGATGGCGAATTGATTAATCAACTGCCCTTGTTCCTATTTGGTAAAACCAAACCCGCAAATCACCTCCAAAGAAGGTTTCATCGGTGCCATTTCTTAACAATAGCCTGAAAACACCCTGTTTCGAAATCGTATAAATAATACCGATACTTCAATTTTTTGACAGCTCAATCACTATTGATCAGAAGCTAGAACAACAACACAACTCAATCAATTGAACATATCGGAAGAGTATCATCATGAAGATCTCCACCGCGTTCACCATCATCACATATCTTGTCTCATCTGGGTACGCACTTGATTCCGTCATTGGTGTTGCTCCAAAGGATCAGGATCTGTATAAACCAGACTCAAACAATAGATGGAGATGTCTAAAGAATCCGGAGGTGGAATTAGATTTCTCACAAATCAACGATGATTATTGTGATTGCCCTGACGGGAGTGATGAACCAGGAACTGCTGCTTGTCCAAAAGGATTGTTCTATTGTGAAAACAAGGGACATGTACCAAGCTATATCAAATCAAGCCTTGTTAACGATGGTCGTTGTGACTATGACTTGTGTTGTGATGGGTCTGACGAATGGAACACACCTGTTGAGTGTCCTGACAGATGTCAAGAGATCCATGAGAAGTATGAAAAGGAGATGGCTTTGAAGGAGAAGGTCTATAAGGTCGGTAGTGACAAGGCTTCAAAAATTCTTAGAGCTGCTAAAAGATTGAGGGACAAGTTTCAGGAAAGGTTGGACTCAGAAGAACAGATCTTGATCTTTGTTAACAATGAATTAGACACCTATAAGGATAAGGTTGAAGCTTTGGAAACTAAAGATAATCAAAACACACAATTGCGGGATCAAATCAAGGACGAAGTTACTGGTTTGGAAAAAATCGTCAAGGATTCATTTGATGAATTCACTACTAACTTCAATGATTTAAGAAAAGTCAGAAGAATTTTGGATAACTTGGTAAAAGGCTTCAATGAGAACTTGAATGACAATGCTGTTAAGAAAGTCGTCGAAGACTTCCAAGCACATATATCCAAATATGAAAAGGAATATACAGCCAAACATAACTTCAAAGACAATGTCCGGGAGGTTTTGAAGCCTTTGAAAGTTAGAGATTTCAACTCATTATTATCAAAGTTGAAAGAGCTTCCAACCCAATTCACACCATTCTTAGAGACCAACAAGGATATCGTCAGAAGATACTCAGAATTGGAGAAGACCTTGCAATACTTGATTGACAACTATAATCCAAACTTCAATGATGCTAATGTCAAAGCTGCAGTTCAATCCTTCCGTGATTTCATCTCTAACAAGAACTCTCCATCGCGCCAATCTACTGCTTCCAGTGCATTGAAATCCTTGAGATCCCAATCGGATAAAGTCACCACATTGATCAATTCATACGGTGATGCCATCGGGGCTAATTTCAAAGAGATCAAAAACAAATCATCATTATTAGATGACCTCAGAATCAAGTTCAAAGCACTAGTTGACGAGTTCTTAGGTGTCAAACCAATAAAGCCAAAACCATCAAAAGAAGACATTGTCAATGAAAATGGTGGTGCTAATGTTCCAGCGGATGAAGTCGATGAGTTCTTGAGAGATTTGCAAGCAAATCGTGACAAGGCAGAACAAGAGATTTCTTCCTTAAGACATGACTTAAGTAAAGATTTTGGGCCAGATGATATTTTGAGACCATTCGAAGACGTTTCGATCAGTGGTCAGATCGGCGAGTATGGATATGAGCTGTTCATCATTGGTGATATCAAACAAAGGGGTAAAGTCAACGAGAATGTCAAGGTTGGTACTTACACCAGATATGAGCTCATTGACATTGATGACAGAACACAACAATTCAAGCTTTTCTACACGAATGGCCAAAGATGCTGGAACGGTCCACTCAGAAGCGCTGTTGTGACCGTTGACTGTGGTGAGACCAACGAGATCATCAGTGTCAGCGAGCCAGAGAAGTGCGAGTATCATTTCAGAGTGAAGGCTCCCATTGGTTGCAAAGTGCAGAAGGAGGAGAAGTAGCCGCCCAGTTGAGTTTGGGATTCTCTGTGAGTTTCTCTGTTTGGGTGTTTAGAAGATATTTATTAGTTTCCGTTCTGTCATATGCTTGTTTTTGATTTCAGTTCTTGGTTGGAACTCTATCTGACCTTCTGTCGAATCGGGCCAATTAGAGGTGCAGATTTGGGGGAGGTTGACGAATACTTTGGCGGTTAGACTGAGAACACATTCATTGGAATCCTAGTGCCCATTCGTATACAAAAGTCGGGTTAGATGCTCTATTTCATTGGTTGTGTTCTTGGCGGTAATGCCTCTGTGAGTTGATAAGTTGATGGTAGTTCAGCGGCTAATAAAATACACGAAAAGTATAAATAGTGATTCTGATTCCTAAAACTTTCTAACCTCTTAATCAATCTTTCTCTCTCCATTCCACCCTTCAATTCAAATTTCACTAATTTCCAAACCATAAAGAAGGACATTCACGGTTTACAATTGATCATTTTGCTTTTTTTGTGTCACATTTTTTATCACCAAATCTTCCTATACACACCTCACTCGTCTTCTTTCAAGGGAATGTGGCCGAGCGGTAAAGGCGTCAGCTTCAGGTTATTTTATAGTCCATCTTCATTCTAAGTGGATTCGCGATTCTATACATTGCCATTCCGGATTATAGTTTCTGTTGATGATGCTGAAAGATGTTGAGTTCTATGAGACCAACGAGAGCGCTGATCTCTGTTTACAGGGATGCGAGTTCGACCCTCGCCGTTTCCAGAAGATGATTGTTCTGTTGTGTGATAGATGGCATTTTTTGTGTACTTTACTTGATTGTGGTTCTCTATTATACAGGTTTTCGTGTAATTTATTGTGGTTTTGCCTTTGGACCCCAGTTCTTTGTAGGATTCTCTTGATACCTGGTAATTTTCAATCTTCTTAGCTTTTCGATCTTTCCACTGAGTTGATTGTTTTCAAATTTGACCTCACCCAAGTCTTTCAGATTCGGATTGGTCAGGATCCTGTAACCGGCAGTGTTCTCGCCTAACTTGTTGATATCATTAGGAGCCTTTTGCCTGATATATTCCTTGAACAAGGCCCATATCGTGTCCCAGTCAGCATCGGTCTTGATAGCACTTGGAGTGCAGTGTGTTAGTGAGGCATCGAACCCCAAGTAGCCCAGACCAGCAGTGATGACCTTCAAAGGAGGAACCTGGCATTTCAAGACTGACGAGATCTTCTCTGGTTTGAAGTAGAAAGGAGTGTCCAGTTCGTTGACAGCGAGGGTCAGCATCCCTTCGATTCTCTTTCTGGTCTTGTATGTGTCATCGTCCAATTGGTTCTTGTTGATGTCCAGGATCTTGTTGACGAAGTCTTTGTTGTGTAGTGGGCCATTGTACATTGGACCAGCGACGTGCTGGACGAACCCACAGTACTGGCAGGCCCCTGATGAGGTGGTTAGTCCTTGCGCCAGTCCATACTTGAGTGAGCCATTGTCTCTGGCAGTGACTTTACCCAACGGCTGGTCATGGACGGACCCACAGCCAGAACACATGTACTCCACAGATGTCTTCGATGCAAGTTTCTTGACCTCGATAGGAGAGGTCTTCACTTTGATGAACAATCTGACATAGAAGTCAATGGATAGACACAACAGTGGCTCGATGGTCTTCTTGTACTTAGCAGCAGTCGACTGGATCATGTTCAACACCAATCTCAAGGCAGCCTCATGGGATGCATCATGATTGATCAACGTACTTCCCCCGTACAGAGCATAACATTTCTCAGGGTATCCACCACCGGCCAACACGGCCAAATCTGTGCAAGTGATTAATAACAAACCATCGTTGTGGATGGACTGGATGGCAGCATCGATGAATGGAGTAGCAGTTCCATATGGATCCAAATCGATGACATTGAACAGCTTGTTTTCTGCTTTTGACTGATACATGAACGCATTGGCATCACCCTTGTTGGCTCTCAACACATCACCAACTTCATTATATTCGATATTACGTTTGATGGACTTGACAGCTTCTTCAAGGAAATCATTGGCGACGATGGATTTGACATTTGGGATTTCTTTGGCATAACGAATAGCACGCAGACCAGTGGCACTTAACGCCTCCAGAATGGTGATGTACGGTCTGATCTCTGTTGACTGTGCTTCTTCAGAGTCGAGTTTTCTCTTCTTGGAGACGCTGGAGTTCCCATAAAGCTCAGACCAGGCTCTGATTGCACTGACACTTAAATCTCTGTTGAACTGTTGGACAGGATTGTAGAAAACATCTTCTTTCTTAGGGAAAAGAATGGTGGCTTTCCCCTCCTTCACAATGTTGAACTCCGAGTCCGCGACGGTCACTGTGCTGGTCATTTTCTTGAATAGTTGTCTCAAGAAGCGAAAACTCATGCAGCAAAAGAGAGACTTGTTATGAGCAGTTGGAACTTTTCAGGCTCATCGAATTTTTTTTTTGGGTGATGGGATTTCGGAGTGGCCGAACCAGGTTTTGATATTGTGGGAAATTCTTTGAAGTGTGTCGTTTACAAGAAACTGGCAATGGAAGGCTACTTGAGGCATTGATAAAAGCATTGTGTTGGAAGAGTAACACACGCCATGGACACCATAGCAGAGGCAATCACCAACATTGCAGAGGCAATTCCCCCAATTGTCGAGGAATCCGGTATCAAACAGGTATTGATCCCCGAAACTCCTGATCCAAATGATGGAGAATTTGATGTAAATGATGAACCAGAGACACCATTCGACATCAATGAATACGATTATGAGACAGACAGTGAAGACGAGACGCTTGATGATGAACTGAAGTTCATTAATGCACAATTACAATGGGAAGAATCCGTGCAACAGGTGGAGAAACTAGTGAGTTGGGTGATACTGCCGTTGATCGGGAAAGTGCTAGGGCGCAGAATGGCTGGTGTGATATGGAGGAAATTATGGGATTACTTTGGGTGAATAAGAATGCAAAAAATGTATCTAATGATGGGATCTAAATATATATATAAATAATGAAAATAAATCGATGATTTTATTACGAACTCAAACCTGTTACTTGTAATTGTGCCCTATTCATAATCAATGAATGGAAAGGGATGAGTACTTTATGACTGATGTTCTTGACTAATATATCATCGACGATCTTGGCTTCCATGTGGCTGACTTGATGATCCTTCAACAATTCGTTGATTTTCTGTAATTTCAAAATCAATAACTTGATCAATGTCTTCATTAACAACGTACTATCTAACACTCCCATCATCTCATCCTCTTCTTCCTCATGTGTGATTGTAGAGTCGTTGTCACTGTAATATCCTCTGGACAAGACCCTTGTGGCTTGATTCGATAACAATCTCGTCAATGTCTCATTGAATTTGTATAGCTGAATAGTAATTTCATGTTGTGATTCCCCAGTGAAGCTTGTACCTATCGAGAGCCCTAAATCCATGAATCTGGATCCGATCAAATTACTGAATTCCTTATTCACTATCCGCAGATCTGACTGTGTGAGAAGTGTGGAGTTCGCATACCAGAACTGTTGATGATTTCTGTAATTGTTAGTGCTCCTTATTCATGGGGTATGGCATGAGGTTTTGGGATCAAGATATACTTACTGGATATCATAAATGAATCGTAGTTTTTCGACAGTATGCTGGATCTTTGTGGGTATGTTCTCTTGGTCATGTGGTTCGTGGGACATTGCTGGTGGTAACTGAGTCGGGGGTGGTGGAATGTGTGTGCCTAAGGTCTTGGTGGAGATATGATTCTTGTAGAGCTATTTTTATGTCGCGAATGCTTAGTGTCAGTTTCGTGGTTCCTGTGTGGTACCTGGAAGGAGCAGGCCTTATATATATATATTGCCGAAGGAATGGAATGCGATAAGTATTAAGCCGCCTTTTTGAACTAAAATACAAAGAATGTACAAAAATGGAAAAAAAAATGGGTTATTTTAACTATGATCTTCGAAATGTAAACAAAAAACTTGGTGGTAGGGGCACTCCACGGATAACACAATGGTTATGGTCTTGACTTCTTTTGCTTGTTTATCCCCTTCAGTTGGGTAGAATTTGAGTGCCAATGCCATAGTTATTCCCTGTTTCATGGAAGAATTCAGAGTAAATTATATCGTTGGTGCTACCCTCGATACTCAGAATATCATCGAACTCTGGCATACCGAGAAATCAAGATATTGCACACATTCCGTAATCATCTTCACAAACTCTATGAGAACCTATTCATATCTATAAAATCGACTCCCAAATGTACAATTTATCGACTTATTAGAGATCCAGATCTGGGCAGTTCCATTTCGTGGACTTCCTACATTTCTGTCTTGGTCTCGGTGAAAAAGAGAAATAACTTCTTCAACCATCAAGACATAAATCAGCCACAATAAACATGGGGTACTTGGCCATTTCACTGGCTGTCATACTGTCCTTTGTGATGGTGTTGACAGCTGGTTATACGTATCTCAACCATGAGGAGTTCATACTGCAGAAGTTCAAAGATTGCGTGAAATGGTTTGTCATTCATGAGAACAGATTATTCAATGGACGACTTATTGCAAGTTGCACATTCGTAATCCGTTGGGCTGTACCTGCGTTATACATCTCACTCTTTGCATACATGATCCACATATTTTACAAAGAGGTCTACCATAAGATCCAGAATCCAAACACGATCATCTACAACCTACTGCTGTTCATTCTACTCATCACATTCATTATGTCCGTGATCACAAGACCAGAAATACTAGCGCCAGAGAACTCAAAGGCTGTCAATGTGTACTATAAGAACAATGAACTGATATTCTTTCCTGGTAAGGAATGCAGAACGTGTGAGCTGCTGAAACCAGCGAGATCCAAACATTGTAAATATTGCGGGTACTGTGTCTTGTTATATGATCACCATTGTGTCTGGTTGAATAATTGTGTGGGGAAGGGCAACTTTGTATGGTTTTACTCGTTTTTGATCATGAATTGTATGGTTCTGACGTATGCTGTTGCAATCACATGGCAATTATTAAGGGTGAATTGGGTGGGTGATTGGTTTGATTGGGTTGATGTCAAGTATGAACTGGGTTTATTCCTTGCTTGTTTTTCCTTTGATCTGATGTTGATTTGGTTCACCAATGAGAATTTGAATATTATCAGAAGAGGAATGACTACAAATGAGATGGATAAATGGGGATACATTCAGGATGTGCTGGGTGTGGGACGTTTGTATTTTTATGAAGAGAAGTATTACGAATATTTGAAGGATGATGATGTCTTTGTGAGCATTGATTTTACCAATAATAAAGTTCAGCATATAGATGGAGTAAGGGCAAAAAAAGTTGAGAGCATGGAGGAGTTGGATAATGTTTATGATTTAGGTTCATTTTGGGAGAATCTAAAGGAGAGGATAGACATGTAAAAGTCTGTTTATTTAATGTTTAATCGTTTTTTTACCAATGGATTTACCTCAATGGGTATTGTTATTCTTGTACGCTGTGAAGGCACCTTTTGTGATTGCTGTACTGGCGGTGTTCCTGACTTCGTGAATTTGGATCGGAGAAGCGAAGACGCCGTGTGTTTGTTGAGTGGAGCATTCGTCAGGTCTTTCGGCTTGAAACTTGGTTTGTAGTCTGCTGGAACGGACGGTAGATTTGGGGTTCCGAGTATTGTTATCACATCATCCTTAATAAAATTCTTATATACGGTATCTCTCTTCTCTGTTCTCTTAGCAACTGTGTTCTTCTGATATTTCATCTTTGATTCAACCCTGGCCACTTTCACCTCCAAATTCACTCTATCGTTGTCATCATCCATTTGATCTTCACCGTAATCCAGATTCAGTTTCACCTTCCTAACCTTCTTTTTCTTACCTTCAACTGCATCACCTAGTCTTTCATCAGCCACGGCATCAACCTCATGCAAAGCCAACTCCAGCACATCCGAAAGGTCTTTAAAGTCAGTGAATACCTTCATTGACTCCATTTCGTTTTCAATATCCTCGTCATCCTGAAACTCTCTCCTGTCCTGCCGCCTAAAATTGAATCTCTTGTTCCTGCTTGATCTAAAGCTATTTGTCTCTCCTTCCCCCTCACGATTGTTGTTATGGAGGTTGTCGTATCTCATCTCTGTGGAGGTCACTTTATGTCGTTTGAAAGGCTTCATTTTCTCTATTTCATACAGAAATATCTCCCCGGCTCATTTAAAAAGCAGTAAACTCAATCACAACTGTTCAGATTTCAACCGATGCCAGTTTAAACATTTGAACAGAAGAAACCACATTTTGGTGTCAAAAGTTCAGTATATCTTTTCTAATCCGAGGGCTCATCGCCGCGAAAATTTCTTTATTGTCCTTAACTACTACCGGAAATCGCATAGTTAATAAAATTTTTCATACAGAAATTTAAACTTGATTTGTTAAACTGGCTTTTAAGTTGAATTGAAATCACACTTGTTTGACATTTTCGAGCTTATCTGGACTGAATCTCAGAATTTTGAAAGAATAAAACCATATTATTGTCTTTGTTTACCACTACTGTGTTCAATTGTGAAGATAACTGCGAATAAACACATACACACATTTCTTATCAATTGATTCACCTGAATTACCCATTAAGTTCTGCTTCTCCTAATTGAAACCTTTTAACGTCCACACTGTTACCACTATTGCTATTGTCACTTATTATCTTATCATATCTATTATATTCAGAGAAGAAAATGTGTGTCGTCCTTTCATAAGAACAGACACATAATTAAAAGAGAAAATATAAATAACAGGATAGAATAACAGGATATTTATAAACCAGGTTATTATCGGTAAATCAAACAAGAGGCAAATATCAAAGAGAACATTTATCATCAAGAACTAATTGGTGATAACAACTGAAAGAGAGAGATCAGATTATAGAAATACATCAAGAATGGCTAAGACCCCAAAGAAGAACATCACTCCAAAGCCCATCAAGCCGGTCAACGCACCTGGTAAAACGATACTTCCCAGACAGAAATACCAGACTAAACAGAATGCATTCCAACAGAGAAAATTCAGTATAATAGATTCAGACTCATCCTCACTAAGTGAATACGAAAGTGATGAAGAAGATGAAGAAGAGCAAGAAAGTCGTCATAATCGTCATGTTGTGCACCCGCGTCCTAAGAATAAGGTTGGAAGACCAAAGAAGGTTCAAGATTATAACAAGTTCAGTGGGAAGTTCCAAGCCATTCAGTCTGAAAGTGAAGATGAAGATGATGAAGATGAAGAAGACGAGGAAGACGAAGAAGATGAACATTTATGGAAGACAAATGCAGATAAAGTGGTGAATACTTCCAGTGAAGATGAAGACGACGAAGATGAGGATGAGGAAGAGAATTCTAGTTCTTCTGACGATGAAAATGTTGATTTTGTTAAACTGACTGCTGAGAGAAAAAGAAGAGCATTGGAATCATACAGATCAAGTTCGCCCTTTCTTACTACCTCACCAACCAAAGACAAATATGATGATCAAGACAATAACAGTTTATTGTCCAGACAAGAAGATGTTGACTTCTCATTTGATTTCAACAATAATGATCATCAGTTGAAGATCTCTAATGAAGAAGAAGATGTTGGTGAAGAATTAACCGGGTTCTCCCCAGTTAAGGATGATCATGTTGTTGCACTAGGCAATGAACCACTAGGATTCATGAATATTGATGAAAGTTCTGAATCAGACGGTGAAATTAACAGAGATGCCCTATTGAGAACCCTGGAACAAGATAGTGATGATGGAGTTGATACCGGAATTGAAACCGGTGATGATGAATCAAGCATTTTGAAACATGAAGCAGATATGATTGCGCAAGAATACGACGAAGATGGTTTACAATTGAGTTCTAATAATGCTACTCCTAGAAACTCTGTCGTTGAGAACCTCATTACACAACACAAATCTGAAATGCAGAATAATGACGTGTTGCAATTTGTTTCTGACGATGAGTATGATGAAAGCCAAGACGATTATGATGAAGATGATGAATTTGATGCCGATGATGCATTTATGATCCCTTACTTTGATGATAGTGTCTTCAAAGAGCAGTTATACTTGAAGAACCAAAATCTCAATAATGGTCATTCTAAACAGAGTAAGAATGACCAAGATCTAGACAGTGATGATGACTCTTATTTATGGGATTATTTCTTCAGTTCTGGTGAAGAAGATAATGGAAACCATCATGATAACAACAATAACAATAACATTGAATCCAATCATTACAGTGATGATGAAACAACCGACGAAGATATCACCTTACCACCACCATCCTCAAGAAAGAAGATTGGGGCTAAAGCTCAAGAATTACTATCTTCTAGTTCCGTTGCTGTCAGACCACCAGCTTTGGGTACTTGGTCTACTGATTCTAAGCCATTTGGAATCATTGATGGTTTATCCACCAGATCTTTACTACCAAACCATGCATCGTCCAAACACTCAACATCATCACATATCAATTCAACTGGTTTGAATAACAACCTTTATCACAACACCACATCATTGAACAAATCAATCTCCCCCCCAATCACAGGACATATTGAAGAATTCGCACTTGATGAATTACTGAACATGAGTGAACTAGAGGATGAAGAAGGAGATGATTTGAATCATGAAACTTGGCTCGAAGTCACCAACAATCATAGAAATGTTCCATTAAGTGCATTCAGAAACAAAGGTGTCATTGACGATCATGATTCTCACATCAATGCAACAAGAAGGTTCTCATCCAGTCAGAACAACAACACTGTTTCTAAATCGAACCGTCGTCGTCATTCCACCATCGATGCTGCTGTTGAGAAGAAGAAGACTCCTAAAATAAGATTTAATGAGAACTCATTGACTAAGAAGGTTAGTAAGAGTAGAAGAAACAGCACCAAGATGAGACGTCGTCAGAGTATTGCTGAGGCTGCTGTTGAAGGGTTGAGAGTTACGAAATCTGGTCTTTTCAGTGAAGACACTTTGAATAATGTTGAGGAGTTCTTGAATGGCTTGGGAAATGAGACTGAATTGAGTATCTTGTTCCGTGAAGTCCAATGATTATGGGGAGGTCGGGAGTTGATGGTTTTTTTATCTTTATCATTTGCTTTATTTGTTCCTTTTTTTATAATAGTTTTGATCAGGGTATTTGGGTTGATTTTAGGAATTTTATATTGTTTTACAGACATTGGGTGTGTTTATGTTTTTTATACAACTGCTTTCATGAATTCGTTTCTTCAGAGAGAGATTGAGTCTCTGTTAGAAAGGAAAGCTTTTCGTTTATTTGGTTTGGTACGTTTTCAGTACTTTTGCAAAGTCATACATATTGCTAATAGACAAACACGTATGAGACTACTTGTAGGTTTCTAATCAATAGTAATCAATTAAAAAATAATGTACAATTAACTGATGCAGTTTGTGTTATCTTTTGTTTTCTGTATATTCCTGTTTCCTCAAATCAAAGTTGTCAATTTAGCAGACAATTCTAATTGAGTCTTTATTGAACTTGATAAGTATTCAATCATTAAAGTATCTTGAATATGAGAATTGAATGATTTTTCTAATTCTTCTAAGTTGATAGATTTGATGTTGTTCTTCAAGTTGGATAACAAGAACTTACCAAACTGATCGTCACCTTTTATTTCATCATTCTCAATTCTTTCAATATATTTCACCGTTGTCTCAATCAATGATTCAATCTTGTCTAAATGTTGAACTAATGAGTTCAAATCAACTGAACCTTGTGGTAATTCAACATTTTCAGATTCTTCATAAACTTGTCTAGAAGCAAAGTTCAAAACAGCAACATCTTGAGTATCAAAGTTGATCTTGTTTGGAGTTGGAACGAAGAAGTATGAGCTGCCCTTGTCGATGTTCCATTTAGCAGCAATGGCACCATTAGCACCAATTGGTGAGCCAATGTAAGTATTAATAGTTGGAATGGAGTTAATTTCACCATTTTCGTTCTCTAGGTTCAAAGTCAAATGGATAGCTGGATGTGGATGAGTACCATCTGATGATCTGGAGTAGAAGTCATGAAGTAAAGCAGTTAATGAATCAATTTCTGATTTGGTAGAGAACCAACCCAAAATAGTGTCTTTTGGATTTGATCTTTTATAGAGTTGATATTGAGCTCTGTGATGGTATTCTTCAATGGTGACCTCGTCGCTTTCTTCACGGTGAGGAACAATATATGCGTCTTTGACTTCGATTTCTGAACCATCGTCTGATCTGGATCCTAATAAAGTACCAATGACTCTTGAACCATCTTGTGAACGTTGGGAAAACTCCAAAAGTTGGAACAAGGCAGGTGCTTGAACGCTGACGGTGACGGGACCGGTGGAAAGGGAACCTAAAGGAGCCAATGCGCTAGGTCTGACAATGTGGAGAGACATGATGAGAGGCGTTAATGGAGACCTATTTGATTTTTTGCGTAGTATGTTGAATTTTTTTGATTTTTCATTGAATTTTTTTTGAATCCTGAAGTAGAATTTTCCGAATATGGGTAATTTGTAACATCTTTATTTACGTAATATATTAGTCATGAATAGTTTCGGATTTCGGAGTTTCGTTTATATAAGCCATTAAATCCGTTCGCTATGAATTGCTTAAAAGTTAAGATTAGAGTTGAAGGCAAATAAACTTAGATTTGTAAACAAACTTTCATAGATTCCAGTAAGATTATTATCAAGACCATGAGTTTCGCACAGAACTTCCTCAGAAGAACGACGAAGGTGGCGACATATTCGTCTGTGACGGTGGGCGGCCTTCTTTTGGTTGATCACTTCTGTTACGATGCAACTGCAAGAAGAACTCTAAAGGCTTTTTACACATTGAGTCGACTCGGTTTGGATTATGGTTTCAAGTTCAACGAGAACACGGACATTGCACAGCTGCATGAGACAAACGCCACAAGAGTGTACAATCTTCTGACAGAGAACAAAGGTCTGTACATCAAGTTAGGACAAAACATTGCTAATCAGGCAGCTATCTTTCCTAAGGCCTTCCAAGACAAATTCTCCAAACTGTATGATTCAGCGCCAATAGACAGTTGGGACAAGATAAACAAGACATTGAAACAGGAATTGGGTGAAGACTACATGATGTATTTCCAGACAATAGACAAAAAGCCAATTGCTAGTGCGAGTATCGCGCAGGTTCACAAGGCAGTTTTGGTCAACGGACAAAGTGTCGCGTTGAAAGTCCAACACCCATACATTGCCAACCAGATCACTGCAGATTTGTTTACGTATCGAATCTTCAACAAGATCTATGAATATTTTTTTGAGATTCCTGTCAGTTTCACTAGTGATTACATTGCTGTTCATATGAAAGAGGAAGTGGATTTCATCAAAGAGTTGGAGAATTCCACGAGAGTTGAGAAAATGATACAGAATGATAGCTACTTGCACAACAAGATTCATATTCCAAAGACGTATCCAGAGTTATCCACATCAAGAGTGTTAACTGCCGAATGGTGTGATGGTGAGCCATTATTCAACTATGAGCATTTGAAGAAGACATATAACACAAAGACGATCATGAAACAATACCTTACTCTTTTCTCTAAGATGATTTTTGAATGGGGGTTCATTCACTCAGATCCACATCCAGGTAATTTATTAGTTCGTTTCAATAAGAAGACCAAGGCCCAAGAATTAGTGTTACTAGATCATGGTTTATATGTTGAATTAGATCATGATCTGAGATTGCAGTATTGTTTGCTATGGAAGTCATTGTTTGAATTGAATGATAAAGAACTAAAGAAGATTGCTGTTGATTGGGGTATTGGATCTGATCAATCAGATATGTTTGCATCTTTTTCATTATTAAAACCATACAACAAGATGACTGAAGACTTCGCAAAGATGACCAAGTTCGAAAAGGAAGAGTTCAGAAAGGAGCAATTTAAGAATTTCTTCAAAGAAACAGAGAAGTTTCCATTACAGTTGATCTTTTTGGGAAGAACAATGAGAATGTTGCAATTGTTGAATCAGAAATATAGAGCGCCTATTAACAGAATCAACTTGTTCAGTTTGGAAGCAGTTAGAGGGTATTACCTAGATAATATACTCATTAGATCCCCATGGCAGCAGATCACCAATCTTTTCAGATATTCCATTTTTGTCTTGACAATGACTCTATCTGATCTTGCGTTCCATTTGACCAAATTGAGTCAATACTTCTTTGATACCAAGAATATTGAAGATGTCCTCCAGGAACAAATGTTTGAACAAATGAAGAAGTATGGTATTGAGAATCCAAAAGATATTGATATTTTCAGTGGATAGAACTGATGACTCATTGTTACGTTCATGTGTGTAAATAGACAATCGTGTATATAGGAATCAGGATAAATAGAATTCTAAAGTAAGTAACTATAATGCAAAACATCTCTCAACAGAGACGTCATTGTTACCCCACCAATTAGGCATAGTGATCCAAACTTCTCACCAGCTATATCAGAAATTTTAAATATGTGAAAACTCCTAATTAGGAAATTACCTGAATAGGAAAGACCGATGAGCTCAAAATTCCGGGTAACAATCTTAAATTTTTTTTTTTTGTAGCGAAAATTTCTGGTACTTCATACATAAAAGGAATTCAAAATCATTGACTCTACATCACAAGAGCTCAAGCCCGCGACACAATGAGTTTCAAAACCGCATACCTCAACACGGAGCTATCTCCCTTCTACGTTGGTGGCTCACTCGCGACCCTATCCGCAGACGGATCCATCCTCGCGACAGCAGTCCTCGAAGACATTGTCATTACTGATTTATCAATGAATGAAACATTACATAAATTAGAAGGTGATGGTGAGATAATCACCGCATTACAACTGACACCTGATTTCAAATACTTAGCAGTCGTTTCACAGTCTCAGCAGCTAAGGGTTTTCAATCTCCATGAATCCAAATTCGTGAAATCTTTCAAATTAAGTAGTCCTTGCTTTGTCATGTGTGCTGATCCAACATCTACTTTATTCGCCCTTGGTGGATCTGATGGTGTTGTTATTGTATTCGATATTGAGAATGGGTTTGTTACGCATTCGTTTAAAGGTCATGGATCTACTATATCGGCCTTGAAATTCCATGGGGAATTGAATAATAAGGATTGGAAATTGGCATCTGGGGATACGAGTGGTTTGATTAAGATATGGGATTTAGTTAAACGTAAAGCAGTTGCTAATTTGAATGAACATGGTAATGCTGTTAGAGGATTGAGTTTTGGTAATGATGAGAGTGAAGGATTACTGATTAGTGGTGGTAGAGATGATTTATTGATTGTTTGGGATTTGAGAACTTATAAAGTTAAGAAAACCGTTTCTGCTAAACAACAGATCGAAGCTTGTGGATTTATTAATGATGAGTTGATTTATACCGCTGGTGGTAATGCCTTATTAAAGATTTGGAATGTCAAAACTGGGAAATTCATTACTTCGACAAAACAACCAATCGAAGAGTTACTAATCGCTGGTGTCTTGGAAATCTTAGATGATGATAAGTTATTGTTAGTCCTATCAGATCAGACATTATTTCAGGTTGATACCACTACCATTGAAGAAGACCAAAATATTGAAATAGGAAAGAAAATCGCAGGTAATCATGGTACTATTGCCGATATGAGATATGTTGGACCAAACAAAAACTTGATTGCATTAGCTACAAATTCACCAGGTTTACGTATCATTGATCCAATAAGTAAACCATTAGAAGTTGAGATCCTTGAAGGTCATACAGATTTATTAAACGCATTAGATTGTACATCTGATGGTTTATGGATCGTCACTGCATCTAAGGATAACGAAGCTAGATTATGGAGATACTCAGAAATCAGTGAAAGTTTCCATACTGTTATCATTTTTAAAGGTCATGCTGGTTCTATTTCATCAATTGCATTGCCTAGAGTTGATGTTGGTAATCAACCAAATTTCATCATTACTGGTTCATCGGATTTAACAATCAAAAAATGGAAAATACCTAAGTTTAAAAAAGACATTGATATTGTCAATGAAGAACCACTTGTTGTTAAGACTTCGGAATATACTAGACGTGCACATGAAAAGGATATCAATTCGATAGATATTTCACCAAATGATGAATTCTTTGCGACTGCGTCATATGATAAGACTGCAAAAGTTTGGGATTTGGAAACTGGTGAAACTGTGGGGATTTTAAAAGGTCATAAGCGTGGTTTGTGGGATGTTAAATTTTGTAAATATGATAAATTATTGATCACTGCTTCTGGTGATAAGACATTGAAATCATGGTCATTGAATGATTTCAGCTGTACAAAGACTTTTGAAGGACATACTAATTCAGTTCAAAGAGTTGAATATTTGAATAAAGAAAAACAGATAATTTCAACAGGTGCTGATGGTTTGATTAAGATATGGGATTCTTCATCAGGGGAATGTCTAAAGACGTTAGATATGCACTCCAATAGAATCTGGGCATTGATTGTGAAGAACAATGGTGACGAATTCGTTAGTGCTGATGCTGATGGTGTTTTCCAATTCTGGATAGATAATACTGAAGAAGTCAACAAAGAAGCAGAAGAAGCAATGAAATTGAAAGTTGAACAGGAACAATCATTAGAGAATTTTATATATGAGAAGAAATGGAAGAATGCGTTCTTATTGGCTTTAAAATTGGATCATCCTATGAGATTATACAATGTGTTGAAGAGTTGTATCAATGAAAATACATCAAAGGAATTTATCATTGGTGAAGAATTGGATGAAGTCATCAAGACATTGACTAATGAACAGATCTTGTTGTTGTTTAAAAGAATAAGAAATTGGAATGTCAACGCTAGATTCTTTTCAGTTGCACAGAAATTGATTAAAGTTATCCTAAAGAGTTTCTCAGTGGAACAATTAATCGAGATTCCTGGATTAATGGGATTCGTTGATGCTTTAGTTCCATATAACGAAAGACATTATGGAAGAATTGATGATTTGATAGAACAGAGTTTCATTTTGGATTACTCGGTGGAGGAGATGAATAAAGTTGTTTAGGTCTTTCTAATATAGAAATGCATACGATTGATGATGTAGTGCAATGAGTATCATCAGATCAGGAAGTAAACAATCGAAATCTTGACGACGTCATCGGCACCAGATCTAGTAGTAGTAAACGAAGCCGTGCGCATTTTCAGAGATCCAATTCCGGGCTGTTTTGCAGAGCCAATTTGTGTCATATTGATGATGTGGACAATAGTACCGGTACTACTAAGTAGTAAACACAGGCCACATCACCAAATAACACAACGAGAAGCCCTTTGAAAGGCCGACAGGCCAGGCCCTACTTCAACTTTCTGGAATGACGTAATGCGCTGATATAAGCCTGGATTGCTGAGTTACGTAATCGGTTTCTCGCTGATGTCACAGTGCGTCGCTTTTCCCTGAAAGTCCAAAATGGAGTTATAACTGGCATTTCCTGAAAGCATATAAAAAGGATTCAAATTCCCGCTTTGCTTGCTGTCCTTTACCAAAACATAAACATAAACAAACACAAACACAAAGTTTTTAGTGTCCTGTGATCGCCATGGAAAACATAACAGACAAGTTGCAACAGTCCTCCCTTTCAGACAAACAGGGTTCCCCTGGTGGCCCATTGAAGAAGAACTCCTCCAGTTTCTTGAACAACGACGGGATCGATGAATTGCAGCCATTGACCAGAAAAAACAGGGTCTCTTCGCTATCGCTATCTGATCAGTGGTCCGGTGGTTTGTCAAAATTATCATCTGCTAAAAACTCACATAAGGATCTGAAATCATTGACGCAGTTATCCTCATTAAATCGCAACAATAGTGGTACATTATCAAGACAAAGTTCAGTGCGTACCAAGAAGACCGTCATTGATCACCAACGTGTTGCTTCTTATGCATTTGCATTCGATATTGATGGTGTTATTGTCAGAGGTCCAGAAACCATCCCTGAAGCTAGAGATGCATTGAAGATCTTGAATGGTGAAAACAAATACAATATTAAAGTTCCATACATCTTTGTCACTAATGGTGGTGGTCGTTCAGAGAAGGCCAGATGTAAAGAATTGAGTGATAGATTGAATGTTGAAGTCACTGAAGATCAAGTGATTCAAGGTCATACTCCAATGAAAGATTTAGTCGATATCCATAAGACGGTACTTGTTGTCGGTGGTGTCGGGGATGCATGCAGGAAGGTGGCTGAAGAATATGGATTTGAAAACGTTGTTACTCCATTGGATATAATGAAATGGAATCCAAGTGTTTCACCATATCATAATCTATCTGAAGAAGAATTGAAATGTGCTAGAGATATCGATTTTAGTAAACTGAAGATCGATGCTATTTTAGTCTTTGCTGATTCAAGAAATTGGGCTGCTGATCAACAAATCATCTTGGAATTGTTATTATCTAAGAATGGTGTCATGGGTACTTCCTCTGAAACTTTTGACGAAGGTCCGGGTATTTACTTTGCCCATTCTGATTTCGTCTGGGCTACTGACTATAAATTATCAAGATATGGTATGGGTGCCTTACAAGTCTCAATTGCTGCATTATATAGAGAACATACTGGTAAAGAATTAGGTGTGATAAGATTTGGTAAACCACAGCGTGGTACTTTTAGATATGCCAACAAGGTGTTGTCACATTGGAGACAAGATGTGTTGGAAGAACATGTTGAAAAGATTAAAGAACAAGGAAATTCTGTCTTTAGTGATTCAGAAACTGAAGAAGATGAAGATAATTCTGATTCTGATTCTGATGACGGTATTCTAACAATTAAGAACAAATTGACGTTAGATTTACCACCTGCTTCAACAGTTTACTTTGTTGGTGATACTCCAGAATCAGATATCAGATTTGCTAACTCTCATGATACATCATGGCATTCAATTTTAGTCAAGACTGGTGTTTATAAAGAAGGTACCATTCCTAAATATAAACCAAAACATATTTGTGAAAACGTCTTGGAATCTGTGAAGTATGCTATTGAAAGAGAACATGAAAAGGAATTGAAAGAATGGAATCAAAGTGCAGAAGTTGATGTTCCAGTTATCTTAGAACAACAGGTTGTTGAAGAGAAAAAGTGAATTTAATTTCTTATTGCACATTACATATATATACATATTAATTGTTGTTGAATTTTATGATTTATGCTATTGATTTAATATTTTTATTTCTTGCGTTAGTGTTAAATTAGTTTTTGAAATATTATATTAAGATAGACATGAATTGATTGTAGAACTATAGAACTAGAAGAAGGGCATTTCCATCGTTGATGACGAGTCCCGACTGAGTTTTACCATCATTTCGGTACGGGCACACTTCAATGCAAGTAATTCTCTCATTTTTTGACACAAAAATCCAAAAAAAGGAGTTGCTAGCTCTGAACCACTTGAGATCTGTAAGTAATCGGCTGTCAGTTGTTTTGTTTTTCTTATCAAGTTCCGATTCCTTCAAAATGAGTTCAGCTGTGATATTTGATCTTCCTGTCGAAGTCCTTGTCAAAATCTTCAAGGCTTTGAACTATGAGGATATCACTGCTCTTTGTAAGTTTCCACAATTCTCCACAATCATTGGTGATTGTTCGACATTAGTTAGGTTTTCAGAAGGTAATGACACTTTCCAGGAATCCCACCTACTAGAAGACGTTCCCATCAAAGATATAAGATTGGTTTTGTCTCAAGATGGTAATATAGATCCCAATTTTAATAGGTCTTGTGGTGATTTGTTGTTCTTGGAGCCTGCTATTGGATTTCGGGCTAATTTAAGTTTGCTGTTTCCTTATTTGAGTACCAATTCAAGAAAGAAATTCATCTGTGCTCAATTCACTGCTGATTCACGAAAGAGTTTCTATCGTGCTGCTATTGCATATACTCAATCATTGAATAGTTTGTGTGATTCTCTTAAAGATCATTTCTACAATAGTGAGTTTAAAGATTTCCAGATAATTTTCCCTTCGCAGAAAAATCTTTCATTAGTTGCTGGTCAGTGTGATAAGGCCATAAATTTCAGTTTTCCAAATCTTGAGGATCTTGAAACCGTGGAGGATCTCTATTCATGTTCTCGACATCTTGAAATCAAGAAATTGAAACTCCCATCTTTGAGAAACTTATCATTACGCCTAATATCTGACTACGGTTGCGAGCTCCAAGCTAGTGGTCATAGACTAAAATTTGAAAAGTATCCAACAGAGAGAATGAGCTTGAATGACAACATTACCACTCCCTCTTATCCCTGCGCAATGTTGAAGAACTTGACTTTCTCTCAACTACAGAACTTTTGCGACCTGAAAGGTATTCGAAAGTTAAATAACATCAAATTCCCCAAACTCAGGAACTTATCAATCATACTAGACCCGAAATGGTCTTATCTGCGGCCATATTGGCTGGTGATGAATATTTATGCTCCACAATTAAAGCACTTTGAACTTACTTATAAAGAAAATGGATTTCCGAAGCTCAAGAACATCAGAATTCCTCAGGAGTGCGTGATTTCAATTGAAGCACTCCAAAGCCGTTACAAAGAAAATGAACCTTTTATAGAACAAAAGCCCCCGTTTTTAGAGAGGGTGGAGACTCTACATTTGACAAATCCTGAAGAATTTTGGCAAAATTTTACTTTCAAAAAGTTAAAAAACCTCAAATTAGACAAATTACAAATTACTACTTTAAATGCTTAGACACGTTGGAAAATCTCAAAATTGACCGCCTGGGCCTGTGCTCTATTTTTTAAATTCCATATCCTAGACTGATAAGTTTAAAAGTGGATAGAATTGAAAATGTCCTTCTAAGCATCAAAATTATTGGCACCAGTTACCCCAAACTTCAGAAGTTGAATATTCCTATGTTCTTAACTGTTATTGACACCTCATTTATTAGAGGTTTAATGGATTGTTGTAAACGAACTAGTTATTTGGACTTGTCCTTCTTCATTCAAGGTACTCACTAATGTTTTCAAAGTTTGTCAATTCCATGCGGTTGAATCAGTTAGAATATCAGTGATTGCTAAAGATGGTGAGGCATACAATGAAATCAAAGAATATAAAGTCTCATTTGAAGGTCTTCCAAAACTAAAGAACCTATGTATTGATTTATGGTTTCCTGATGTTAGTGATGTCACAATTGAACACATTTCTCATGTTGAAGTATTGAAGTTACCAAAAGATATCGGGTCAATCCATCTAACTAGGACACCAAACATCGAGAAAGTTGAAATCCATGGTGAAGATGTTAAGTTAAATAGATCCAAGAATCCAGAGACTAGAGTTCAGGAACTACTTGACTATTTCAAGAAACCACAAAGAAAGAAACGCAGAGTTGGTCATTTGTTCAAATGGACTCGTCCTTCAAGAAGTGACGAATCCGAGTTTGACTGGTCTTGGGACTGGAATATTGAGAGTAATAACTCTGCATAGCTCCTAAACATACAGTCATATCAGTCATAAATTGTTCACTACGATTGACTTATGTATGTAGGTTTGGTTTTCCTATGTATACTATGTGTAGTCTGGAGTTTTCTCTTTCTCCTCAAAAGATGAAAGGAATCAAGAATTTTCTTGATCTGACACCATATCTCTTGGCCTTCTTAATAGCCCAAAAATACATCTGAGTACCACCAACAATAATAAAGATCAAAGTAAAAACATTTGGATTCAACACGAAGATAGCTAACCATGAATAAATTTCAAAAGTATAATTTGGAGCAATGAATAATTCAAAAAATCCACCCTTTGGAGTTTCTCTAGGTTTACCCAATCTGACACTCTTATCACCTAATAATCTCAATTGTGTATGTGTGATGAAATTGAATGTCTCACTCAAGATCCAGATATATAATGTATATGTCTTGTATTGTTCTGGGATGTCAATGAAGGTTAAGTTACCGATATCAAAGTACATCAATGCTAAAGAGCCACCAAGGACCCAGTAATGGAAGGAGTTCTTGAACAAATTGAAGAATGGCATGGTTGCGGAACTGAATTGATGCACGAACAAAGTCTCGAATTCTCTCTTCAAGTAATGAATAATATTCAAGTAACAAAGAGTCTCATATTGCTTTGGTGCACCGGCAAGGTATTTCCAGGTAAGGTAGTGCACCAAAATAGGACCAAAGTACTCGACAACGTAGACTGCTCTCCAGGACATTTGTGGACCCAAATCCTTGACAGCGACGATGGTTGTGCTTTGAAATGATTCGTCATCGATGACCTTTTTGGTGTCTGGATCAGTGAATCTGAGTCTGTGGACAGAGATGTTCTTGTTGGCTTTCGAGACCTGGTTTTTCAGGTCATCAAGGGAATTGGCGGTGAATTGACCCTCCTTTAGTGATTTTGAGCGAGGTTTAGCTGTGATTTGTGGCATTTTTTGTGGGATGACGATGGGCACTGTCAATGTTAGTAGTTGAATGTTTTGATTTTCTTTTGATTTTTGATGTTGGGATGGAAATTTACCCGGGCTGAAATATTTCCTATAACTAACAAAACAAAGGTAAAAGACATCAATCAAACACACACTATTCAAACACGCTCCATACAAGTCATTACTAAAGCACTATGAAGCTCACGAAACTGCTCGCCAGTCTCACCAACGACCGTGTGCGTGTCGAACTCAAAAACGGAACCGTCATCCAGGGAACCCTCGTCAACGTCACTCCAGCCATGAACATCACATTAAAGAAGGCATCCATGACCATCAAGCACCGTGACCCCGTCGCCGTGGAGTTCGTGAATGTGCGAGGAAGTACAGTGAGGGGCATCGTTCTCCCAGACGCGTTGAATCTGGATTTGGCCCTGCAGAGCACGACTGCTGTCAGTGTTGAAACAAGTCATGGTGGGTCCAGAAAGAGAAAAGCTGATGAGGAAAGGACAAAGACGAAACGTGCGAGAGCGTTGTAATGGTGAGAAGATGCTTACTATATTATTTGTACATTAGAAATAAACAGGTCATTATCAGATTAATCGTATTTCGTTATTCATCTCTTTCCATTTCAGGTAGTGTAAATCCAGCAAACTCACTCTCATTCACCAACCGATCTATACATTCGTCCATATAACTCAGATAAAACTGCCCATTATTGCAGATCCTTATCTTCCTATAATCATCATCGAGTGTCTGTTTCAGATACGTATGATCTCTGTGCATCAATCTATGGTACAATAGTCCCAATAATCTCAAATATTTAAACCTCGTTTGTTCGATATAGAATTCGACAATCTCACGGTCCGGTTTCAATTCAAACACCTTTGTAAGGAGACATGCAAATGGCAGGGGTCGGTTCCCGACGTCCAGGTTTCCCACGGTTGTCAGTTGTATGGATTGATCCAATAACGTAGCTGCATTTAAGCCAAAGCAATGTTGCTTATAATAGAGTGATTCTTCCACTCTCTGACGGAGTATTGTGTCCATCTGGATTGGGAATACCAGTGAGGTGTCTAATAAGAGGTTCGAATAACTCCGAAGACACTGAATGAAATCAAAAAGTGACAAACTTCAAAATCCTTTGGCTTTTTGAGACTTTATATTTTTACATAATCACCACTAACAAGATTATGTAAGACTGTTTCAGCCCGAGCCCTAATTCGATTTCTTTTTCTCGAATTTTCAGATCTTTTTTTTCATGAAATTTTTTCCAACTATAAAAAGGAAAAATTTTCCATACTTTTGAAAAACCTAATTACTACCAAACAAACTAGTTTTGAATTCGCAGAACATGGCTTGAAAGACCACGATCCGACAAAGTCTTGTCGGGTGCGCTAGTCCGTTTTGAAAGCGTACGTTTGAATATACCACCGCATTCCATTCAATAACTGAACACTATGATGATAACGTTGTTTACTTCTTTCCCAGTCTTATTTTCGACCATGACGAGATGGGGAGCTATCATGTTGCATTGGTTTAAGATCCTTACTCTATCAAGGCGTAAGGGTTTCTGATGGCTACAACTTTTACTTGCCAGTAATTGACAATACTGAGTGTTCTTTTATTTTATATATGTTTTGTGTGTGGTTTGTCTGTTACACTAGCTGTGACTCAGTTTTGTTCCATTGTCATTCTTACGTTGTCAAATCCAAAGAAACAAGGATGTTTCTTTTTATACAGCTCCATTAGTTGTTCTTCCATGAATTTTTCACAATCTATTTTTTTGATATGAGTTCATTTCTTTTCTAAGATGATGATAAATCCTTAAACATTCGCAGTTTCCACGGTAGCGTACAGTTGAACCCAATTTTGTATGCCAGTGACCGCCTATTGACCTTCCTAGGATGTCTGATTTAGAAAGAAATGAATGATTTGAAAAGTATGTTTGGGCGATTCTCATTAGAGATTTATGGTTGACCTTGATTCAATCTGATAAAGTTTTTGGGAGAGTTCTTCCAAATAGTTTATCTTCCTTCTCTTCGCTTTGAAATTTGAAACTATAATGAAGCTTCAGAAGTTCAACTTAAACGTAAATCAGCTTAGTACACGACCATTCTGTATCAACTTGGAAAACTACTGAGTTTCTAGTAGTTTACCAATCTATCTTAAAGTAGAAATTACACAACATAAATCCTTATGCCAGAGTGATTTCGGTACGGACACGCTATTGTTCTCTTTTGCAATGGTCACTATTGTACAAACACCCTGCAAGCCATTATGAAGCCTAAACTCCTCCCTTCACAATCTAATTCAGCCCAAAATTCGGGAACATTAGTCAAGACACACCAAAGGATATCTTGAGGCTAACCGGATGTTTTAGTTTTTCACAAATGGTTTCGTGGTCTAGTTGGTCATGGCATCTGCTTAACACGCAGAACGTCCCCAGTTCGATCCTGGGCGAAATCATTTCTTTTTTTGCTGCTTGTTTGTCTATTGTCGATCCTGGTTTTTGTATGGCAGCTTCTTCATACTGTCAATATAGACTATGATTTTCGAATTTAATTTATGTGCTTTTTTTTCAACACACACTCATTTTAGTCAAAAAGTAAGGCCGGATATCCAACGACTCCACAATATAAGGAAGGTAATCTCTATGGCTAATAATTTGAATTAGGAGGTACTTCAGATATAAGAAGATACAAGGATCCATCAGCCATCAAGAAGAACGTCCCATATTTATTGGTCTTTAAAAAAAGTATTAATAGAGGAGGTTGCTGGGGACTTGTAGGTGTTGGCTCATTTATGGTTTTATCGACAGTCTAAATAATTGGGTTTACCACCATTGTTTTGACTTATTAGTTCCACTATTCATCATCTCCTATGGTTTATTCAGCTCAGATGGTTGTTTCTAAAGGAGCTTTTAACCCCGGATTCTTTGAGTTTGTGTCAAATCAAAAACACGGAACAAACCGTTTGGGTGTCTCACTGACCTTGGGAATTGGTCAACATCCCAATTTCCAGCTGATGCTCGGTGTTTAGGAGGATTTTCTTTTTTCCATATATTATTATTGTTTTGAAAGATCTGAATTATGTCTCGTTGCAGGGTTGTGTTTGGTCAGGTAATTCGTTGTTAATTACGTCCTGGCTCCCTCCTGGCAAGTGGCCCAGGTGGACACTGCCAACACTGAAGTTTCATACGACTTGCCATTCTGTCCGGTGTGTCACCCGGGCCTCGGCTCTCATCCAAAACAGGTATGTTTTCTGAGTCTGAAAACAGGCGTTGGTCCCTTTGGCCGGGCCGGTTGACTCATTTCGCACCCGGGTTCCCCCATTTGTTGACTGAGCAAAAAGGAAAAAAAGACACCACACGCTCATATAAAGAAAGTCGTCTGTCGCACTTCGTCTTTCCATGTTTCTGCTGCTGCTCCAAACCCTGAGAAGACGCCTCATCCGATCGCTAACAATGTCCCCAGCCCGCAGACTGTCCCAGATCTCCAGCCACATCGCCTCCCACAAGAAGGCCTCGCTGTCCCCAGCCAAACCGTACAAGATCACCGTCATCGGCTCAGGCAATTGGGGTACCACCATCGCCAAGGTCCTTGCTGAGAACGCTGCCTTGAGACCACACTTGTTCCAACACCAGGTCGACATGTGGGTCTTTGAAGAGTTGATCCACGGCAAGAAATTGACCGAAATCATCAACACCCAGAATGAGAACGTCAAGTACTTGCCAGGCATTAAATTACCAAAGAACCTACATGCTGAACCGGATATTGCTAAGGCTGTTGATGGTGCCGATTTGATCGTCTTCAATATTCCTCATCAATTCCTTCCAAGAATCGTCAAGAACTTGAAAGATAATGCCACTTTCAAACCAACTGCGAGAGCCATCTCATGTTTAAAGGGCCTTGAAGTCACTCCAGAAGGTTGTAAATTACTTTCAACATACATCACAGAAAACTTAGGTTTACACTGTGGTGCACTATCAGGTGCTAACTTGGCCCCAGAAGTTGCTAAAGAAAAATGGTCAGAAACTACCGTTGCTTACAACTTACCAGTCAATTTCCAAGGTCAAGGTAAAGATATTGATAGACCTGTCTTAAAGGCTGCTTTCCATAGACCATACTTCCACGTCCGTGTTATTGAAGATGTCACTGGTGTCTCATTAGCTGGTGCTTTGAAGAACGTTGTTGCTTTAGGTGTTGGTTTCGTCCAAGGTGTGAACTGGGGTGATAATGCTGCTGCTGCTATCCAAAGATATGGTTTAAGTGAAACCATCAAATTTGCTGACGTTTTCTTTCCTGGTGAAACAAACCAAGATACTTTCACTAAAGAATCTGCAGGTGTTGCCGATCTAATCACTACCTGTGCAGGTGGTAGAAATGTTAGAGTTGCTAAGCATATGGCAATCACTGGTAAATCCGCTGAAGAAGTTGAAAAAGAATTATTAAATGGTCAATCTGCTCAAGGTATTATCACTGCTAAAGAAGTTCATGAACTATTAGAGAACAAAGGTTTAACTGAAGAATTCCCATTATTTGAAGCTATTTATCAAATCGTTTACGGTGGTGAAAGTATTGAAAGATTACCTGAATTAATTGAAGAAGGTGAAGGTTTATAAGCTTTAATATTCATTCATGCATTGCCATTGGTTTGAAAATAGATAAGATTGATACTTGGTTTAACTCTTGATTTGTTCATATATAGATTTCAGTTTTTCATTTCGATATTGATTATTCGATCTTCTTTTTGTAGATATCCGACCAAGTCACATGATCACCCTCGTATTTCGCTCCAGAGCTTTTCTTGTATCAAAACTTTTTAAATCCTCGACACGCCATTCAAACGCACATCTGACAAAATCCACACTCGATGCTCTCCAGAACCATCAACGCGTCCGTAAAACGCCAAATCCTCGCACAGTCGCATATCCGCAGCATCCACAGCTCCAGCATCCTTCAAAACGCCGCCACCGAATCCCAGCAACCACCCGCATCAACCACTCCAGATTTAACATGGACCAACTTCTTCAACCTCAGAAAGCAACAACGTACCGTTAATTTGGCCTCCTCGGTGGCCACTGCGCTCGCGACGTCTTCTGTGTCCTGGAACATCCTTGCCAACGTCGAGGTTGATCCTACCCAATTAATCTTTGGCTTTGATCCCTTCATGATCTTTTTTGCTGGATTTATCACGTCTGGTGGGTTGGGCTTCTTAATTGGGCCATTTTTCGGTAATTTTGTGTTCCAGTTGAAGAATAAAAACGTTTTGAATGCGTTCAAGGTTAAGGATAAAGAATTCTTGAATAAGATCACTAAAAATAGAGTCGATCCAAGTTCTCAAAGTTTCAGTAATCCTGTTCCTGATTATTATGGTGAAAAAATCTTGAGTTTGAAAGGTTATAGAGATTGGTTAAGGGATTGTAATGCTTACAAGAGAAAGGCCAAGGAGTTCTTGTAAGGAAAGGATTTATTTTATTCTGTACATAAGTTAAATTGTGAAAGCAATAAATGATATATTCGATGTTTGTAAACCCATTTGTAACAACCTCTACAGTTTTTCTTCACATATATATATATATTATATATAATATATATAAAACAATGTATTATTTAATTTTCGTAACTCATAAAATAAATAATCAAACCAATTTCCAATCAACTCCAGTAACATCTTTCAATCTACCTACAATGTCTTCCATAGTACTAAACAATCCCAATTGTTTCAATTCCCCATCAAAAGAATGCAACATACCAATACTTCCTAAACCAAATTGATCTTTCAAGTCATTTAAAATCAAAGAACCAGAATCACCAGCATTAGCAAACGTGTTTGAAGAAGATACAACAAATTCTGAAGTCTGTAAATGACCTTCTAACCAATAAATCATTTTGATACCATTGATTGAACCAGTTGTGTAATTCGTTGAAGATCCAACTTTGAAAACATTTGCATGATTATGGAATTGTGATTTTGGAATGATCTTAACAATCTTGGAATTTTTGAAACTTAAATTGATTGGTAATTCATTGTTATTGGAAGTAGTATCTTTCATCAATGGCTGTTGTTCTGTACTTGTAATCAACGAATTTGATATATCAGTTTCCGCAGAATTATTAACTTTGACAATAGCGATATCACTGATCTTATTATGGATCAAAATACGTTCACCCCAAATAACCTGACCTAATTTCAAATCATAATGGTTTTCACAGTTGAAGATCTCGGCTTCAAATGATCTAAACTCTATCGAGTCCTTAGGATATTTATCACGTTGTTCAATCAATGCAGTTTTATAACTATTAACAAGGACTTTTGACGGCGTTTGAACTTTTGGATAATAGATTTCTGATGATTTCTTGTTGGTCATTTCTGATAATAAAACATGAGCACAAGTCAATGCGAACTTTGAATCTTTGTATTGTAAAAGGTTTGAATCTTTAAGATCCGAAGGTATGGATGGTTTCAAATAGCAAGCTAATGTACCTGATGATTTCAAGCTATTTTCTGAAGAAATAGAAATTGAAATTTCTGGTGATTTGAAATTTGGTAATTTGAAAGGTGGTTTGAATTTGTACAATTTCTCTTCTGATGTAGAACTTGCGGTATCATTACATGGTTTGATCATGTCTTTAACAATAAAGAAGTGAATCTCTGGGAAAGTTTGGTACATCACTTCAATTATGTCATAATGTTCGGGTTGTGGATCAGGAATACCAAACATGATTGATATTATGGATGTGGTATCTGATAAACCTCTTAATATTGGGGCAATAAAAGCACCTTGCTGGTCTGATATTATGGAAGAGCTTGAATTGGAAATCTTGTTCAAAATCTTTTCAACTTTGACTAAGTTTGCGTTATGCGATGATGCGTTTGAATTATCTTGTAATGGAATTGGAAAGTTTCTTAAAAAGGGGACTGTTCCATTAACATCAAAGTTGAATGTCAAACCCAACTTCTTCAAGACCTCAATGAACTTTCTAATTATCAATTTCTTTGAGTTTTGATAAACTTCAAATCTTAGGTAGTAATCATGAAATTGTAAAAGGAATTTCAAAATCTTTCTCAAATTCAAATCATCTTCAGTTAGCACGATTTTTGATCTTGGGAATTTGAAATCTTCCAACAAGTCAATCATAGAAACGGTAGCTTTTGAAATATTAATAGAATCATCATTCAACTGATCAATCAGCTCCACAAGATTCTCATTCAATATCTTTAAATTCTTTTCTAATTCTAATGTTTCGAATGTCTCATCAACTTCGTCTGTCTGATCATCACTGAATCTTCTCTGGGATGATGAAGTTCTAGCGTTCCCAGAACTTGATAAAGGGTCTGACAGTTCATTGTACAGATCCGCATTGATAACTCTCAGTGGTCTTCCAATATCATCACCCAAGAACCCACCAATTTTACCCTGGTCATGATCAGACTCCTGGAAAAAGAAACTAGACATCTCAGCCTGTTCATCGATCTGTCTTAATGGGGTCCCTGTGCTCACCAAATCATTTCTGGACTTCCCCAGATGTTGTCTTGACGATGGCTTTGAAGAAGGTGTTGTGCTGAAGGAATCGAACGTCGGATTCACAGAGAATAACGATGATTTGTAACTGGAGGGAGCCCTCTTGTCGTCATCATCGTCGAACGTCATCGTATCGAGTCCCGACTGGATCTCTGAGGCAGCATCAGCAGCCACCACGTCTTCTTTGTGTTGTTCTTCTTTGTCTCTCGAGCTCATGCTTCTCTTCGCACTGTCAGCGTCGTCGGCACTGCTCTTCGTGCTCTTGAAGAACTTCTTCATGGTTTCGAGGCTTTCGCAGCAGCAGTAACTTTTATAAACAAACCTGCTGGATTTTCAGCACCAATTAATTACCAGTTTATGCCTTTCAATTTTTCAAACAAGTCATTTTTTTCGCTATTTCCGTTATCAATCGATTTTATGCCGTCTATGTGGCCCAAACCAGTTTCAACCCATTTATCCGCCGTACGCTTAATTTAACCGGTGCCGCACACAGTCAGAAATGTGGGTATTTTATCTTACATTTGTGCCAAATCGGCAAAAGTAGTGGGAGGGTCCACCTTTGCTGGTTCCGTAGGCTAGTTACTACAAGTGCAGGGGTTCTGTGTTAACTTTAGTGCTAAATCATAGTCATCATAAACTGTGTTTTATCTCAATGGAGCTCCCGTGATCAGGTTCTTGGACTTGTTCTTTGGATCGTCGGATTCACCGAGTTTGCTGGTGCCCTTCTCCTTGTAGGTGCTCACTGCAGGGATGTCGGCCTTGATGCGCTCCACCATTGTGGTGTATGCTCTTGGTTCCAACTTGATCAAAGTGTGCAACGGGATAGACATCCATGGGGACTCTTCTTGTGCAACGTTCATGAAGTAGGCATAGATACAACGTAGCACTGCTTGGTGGGTGATGATCAAGATGTTTTCTTGACGTTCTAGTTCCATGATGATTGGTTCTAATCTTATAACAACGTCTCTATATGATTCACCACCTCTGTAACGGTATTCATACTTGTTTTCATCTCTTTCTCTGAAATCATTTGGGAATTTCTGTTCGATCTCTTCATAAGTCAAGCCATCACAGGCACCTGCATCTAATTCATCCAAAGCCTTCCATTGTAATTTATCATATGGTAAATGTTGAGCAGTCTGTTGGGTTCTTTTCAAAGTTGAGGTCCAAACAGTTAGATCTATGTCTTCTTCACCGTCATTGATCAAAGCTTCTCTGACCAATGATGGTAGTTTCTTTGCATATTGGAAACCACGCTCACTTAAATCAGCATCACCACCAATCTTACCTTCCAGATTGTACATAGATTCACCATGTCTTGAAAGATAAATGGTTCTTGGTTTGATATGTAAGTTCATGACATAATAAACAATCCTACTTTCCAAATAAGTTTGAATCTTATTAATGATAACTTGTTGACCAACATTAATCAACTTAATGAACGTAACATCCTTACTGTTTTCAATAGTCATTGGTTCATAAGCTTCTTTATACTTTTCAATTCTCTTTGTGAAATCTTTAACAGCTAATTCTGGATCGGAACCAGCATAATCTGGTGATGTGGTCTTAACATCCAAAATATTCTTCATGATCACAGTCTCATCATCACACCAACTCTCCAAAAACATAGGTTCAATAGAGTTCTCCCTCAACACCTGCAGTATCCATTCTCTTCTCTCTCTGGTAGAATTAGTGGCATCGAGCATAGCAACAACACCTTGCTCTTCCTGAAACCATGTCATCATATCATCAATGGCATCAAGACACGCCTGGGTTCTAATCTTTAAACCCTCCTCATTGTGGATGTCAAAGAACTCGGCAGTTGGATGGGACTCTGTTTTTCTTCTGTAATTCCCAACATTGAATGATTTGGCCTTGATCGATAACCAGGAAAGATAGCGAACCACTTTCTGCGAGATGAACGACTTTCCTCTGGCTGGAAGTCCCACCATAACGACACAGACACGGATATTCTGAACGTGGCTCACCGTGTAGACGGGCATTGTTGGATTATGTGGCAGAAAGGGGACGCGTTTGGACGAGTTTTTGGGGTACGCTTCTGTTTGTGGTAACATATAAAGGAGTCAAAAGGTCAAATTTTTCAACGAGACGATTTCCCCAGAATTTGGTACGTGCCGCACGGACTAATATACGGTGTGGGACTAGTCTCGAGACTAATACTACTATTGTTTCAAACGTATGTGTGTGTGTATTAATGTCCGAACTATTTGTTAGACAAGTAGGTGACACCTGGTAACTCCTTACCTTCTAACAATTCCAAGGAGGCACCACCACCGGTGGAAACATGGGATAATTTATCAGCAGCACCGAATTTCTTAGCGACAGTGGCAGTATCACCACCACCAATGATAACAGTGTTACCAGCTTCAGCAGATTTGACAGCAGCATCTAATAAGGATTTGGTACCTTCGGCGAACTTGTCGAATTCAAAGACACCTGGAGGACCATTCCAAACAATAGTCTTAGCTTTGGCAACGGCAGCAGCAAATAATTCTCTTGATTTTGGACCAGAGTCTAAACCTTGTAAATCAGCTGGGATACCTTCTTCAGCAGTTGCGACACCAGCGTTGGCATTTGGAGAGAAATCATCAGCAGTGATCCAGTCAACTGGTAAGACGATTTCAACATTGTTCTTTTTAGCCTTTTCAACTAATTTTGGAACGATTTCAGCACCGGCAGCATCAAATAATGATTTACCAATTTCAGTACCGTTTAAGACTTTAGAGAAAGTGAATGACATACCACCACCAATGATTAAGATGTCAACCTTGTCTAATAAGTTATCAATCAATTGAATCTTGTCAGAAACTTTAGCACCACCTAAGATAGCTAAGAATGGTCTTTCTGGGTTTTCTAAAGCTTTAGCAAAGTAAGTCAATTCTTTGTTCATCAAGAAACCAGCAGCTCTTTGTGGTAAATCGAAACCAACCATTGAAGAGTGGGCTCTGTGAGCAGTACCGAAAGCATCATTAACGTAAACATCAGCTAATGAAGTTAATTGTTTTCTGAAAGTAGCAACTTCTTCAGCAGAAGCTTTGACTTTACCAGCATCGGTTTTCTTGGAACCTTCTTCTTCGATGTGGTATCTCAAGTTTTCTAATAAGATGACTTCACCGTCAGTGGCTTTGTTAACAGCAGCTTCAACTTCTGGTCCAACAGAATCGTTTAAGAAGTTGACTGGTTTGTTCAACAATTTAGATAATTCATCAGCAACTGGTTTTAATGAGTATTTTTCGTTTCTTTCACCGTTTGGTCTACCTAAATGAGAAGCTAAGATGATAGCTTTTGGTTTGTGTTCCAAAACGTATTGGATGGTTGGTAAGGCAGCAACGATTCTTTGGTTGTTGGTGATGGTTTTACCATCTAATGGGACGTTGAAATCAACACGGATGAAGACACGTTTGCCCTCGACGTTCAAGTCAGTGACGGAAAGTTTGTTAGATAAAGACATTATGTTCTAGGGGATGGGTGTTAGTATGCTGAGATCAAGAAAAAAAAAAAGAGCACATGTCAACGACATCACGAGGAGCACCTGGATGGGACATAAGTAGGGCACAATTGCGAGTGCTTCTGAACTCAATTGCAGCCGGTTCCGCCTCAATTGCTCCGAGTTACTTACTCTTTGGAAATATCTGAGGATGTTTACCGTTTTGAAACAGGTGTGGATTCTCGGTTCGCAAAAGCAAGGGATTTCACTGTTTTTATATCTGGTTTGTTTGGTAAGGTGATGGTTCCAGAAAATGACAGTTTGGCGGGCGCCTTGGCCTGGTCCGGGCAGCACATTATCTGGTAGGACCACAGACTGTGGTACCTCACGTGATTTTTGGTGTGTGGGTGTTCTCGCGGGGACCAGAAGGTGTCATATTTGGGTGGTGTCATTGTTGTCTGATGTATCATTCTACTACTACGGTTTATAGATCATAATCTGGTGACAGTACTCACATAAAGTTTCTGCGTTTACTAGATCAACGGCAACTTGCTCCTTCGTTTTATCGGTATCTGACTCCCTGTTCACCCCATATGTACTCTTCGCAGCCAGTAGGTGTAATGACCCAGTCTTCAACCTATCGTTGATATCATGTCAGTCATGATGCTATACTACGTTGATCAATAGGAACATCAGCATCTTCAGTCATCCTCATCAAATTCTGACTCAGAAGACTCATTTGGTACCATCGCTGTGGTTATGCAATCATCATTCAATGACACAAAGGATCTATTAATACGGGATAAATCATTCATTGTCACAAAATTCAATACTTTCAAGTTGTCTAATCTTCCTGCAATGATACACGGGGCAGAATGCATTTCAAGGATCTCCAAATTCTCAAGATCTTGATCTATCACTACCTTTTGAAATCCATTGATTGTTAAGGATTTCAAATTCTTCAAATTCTAGCTAATCGATAATTGATTCGGGTTCCCAAATCCATCTTCCACCTTCAATAAAGTCAAAGCACCTGTTCTGGAAAATTTCAGAACATGGATCGGAAACATTTCGTTATCAATCAAAGTCAGATCCTTAAGCTGCTCTGGAATATCAATCTCGCCATGTTCATTGAGTTCAATAATAATAACCTGAAGTTTCAAAAATTGTAAACTAGTAAGCTTGTGTAAATTCTTTCCCTATGGTTTCCAATGGTTTGGATAATTGTAAGCTTCAATATTCAGGCTTCTTAGATTCTTGGAAATATCTTCAATTCCTTCAATAACAAAATCTTCTCTGTCAATCCAAACCTTCAACTCTTCCAAATTTGGAGCATTTAGTTCAGGCATCATATTACCACCCTCTTCAGTAATAGTGATGGATACTCTCTCTAGATTTAGTAACGGGTACTTGAAATTATGTGAAGTATTAGTCGTGACATCGAGATCAGGTCTTTCCAAACTGGTTAATTCAAGAGTCAAATCAATGGCTGATGTTATGCTGAGTGTCTTCGCTTTATTTAAGAATGAGTAATCACTGTCATCATCACTAATCTTCCCAGATATGAAAGTAGCTTTTTCCACAGAACCACCAACATTGAAGTCAGATATCCTTATGCCTTTGCTCTCTGGTGTTCTGATCACCAGTGTGTTCAGTGATGGTATATCAACTGATCTGATACATGGGTTAGGCCCATCTTCAGAGCTATAAATGCTAGCTTCAAAGGTTTCAAGATTGGGAAATGATAAGTTTTCAAAGGTCTCCTAAATCTTCTCAAAAAAGATCTTTCAATATTACTTTCTTACCAGGAACACAACCAATATGAAGACCCACTAACAATGGTGACTCGATATCAAACACTCCTTCATCAACATTCATGAGTCTTAGATCTACCAAGCTAGGAATTTTCCATTTACTTTCAAAACTGGCCATGACTTTTGATTTGAAGAAATTTAAAGACCTCAAATGAGGAGAATACAGTTCATTAACATTAACAGTCCGGTCCACCAGATATAGTCTCTCCACATTTCTACCAACAAACGGTATCTTCCCTTGTTTTCTTAATTAATTGATGATCTTAAAGTCACCATAATTTCCTTTGACTGCGTTAGCACCTTCTGTATGATAGAACAGGTCATTAATGGATTGATCTTCAACTCACTTGCCAAAACAATGTGGATTCTCGACTGATGCTCATATGAATCCAACGACTCGACAAGCAAGCTCACAGGAGCAATGACAATCTCTGTTCTGCCAATATAAATCTCACCGATTCCTCTCACTTGCTTCTCATCAACACCACAAACCTTCAGTATGTCAGCATATACTTCCTAGATATAGCATAGTAACATCCACCAAAATGGTAATTAATTTATGAAATTTTGAAATTTTTAACAGATTGAAAAAAAAAAGCTTTCATCTGGAGCTCATTTGGCAGACCATTGTCCATTTTTGATTGAATTGAAGTCTGAAATTAATATATGGTCTAACAAATATGATTATTTCTTGGTTCGGGCACGCTTGAATACTGGATAAGCCGTCGGTGTTTGATTTTGATGATTCCCCAGGTTTGAATTTATAAATTAAAGAAAGTGTGAAAATAGTAGCAGTTAACATAGTGATTGCTCAGTAGCAGTTACCCTAGTGATTGTTAGTATTGAACGTAAATGGAAACTTATAGAGAGAGAACATTAGTGAATGGAAACTCATAGAGAGTATTAGTTGAATGCCGTTTGGAGATGCGGCACATGAACTTATTAGGGCTTAAGATGCTGGATAGAATATATATAGAGATGTT
>JAKUAP010000090.1:0-45418 GCA_030563005.1 Komagataea qinlingensis | reverse complement strand
GCAACAGAATGAATGAGTTGATCTTTGATTGATAACAATCTACAATGGAAATTATAGCTTGAGGGGGTGTGTGAAAATAGTAGCAGTTAACATAGTGATTGCTCAGTAGCAGTTACCCTAGTGATTGTTAGTATTGAACGTAAATGGAAACTCATAGAGAGTATTAGTTGAATGCCGTTTGGAGATGCGGCACATGAACTTATTAGGGCTTAAGATGCTGGATAGAATATATATAGAGATGTTTTCCCTATCTAGAAAACATACTTATGTATAGAGAGATCAGACGAGCAGTGATTGATCTAAAACCAAACTTAATCCAAACACATTATCCAAACTGTATTTGTACAACAGACATTACATAATTCATTAAACGCTTTGACAACCTGTTTCACAAAAGTATAGTCAATGAAAATCGCTTAACCGTAGTTATTAAGAATATATAAGAGCAGTACCTTGTGCTGAGTGGAAGAGGATCGAAACAATTGTTGTTGGTCCGGATCCATCTATCATAGAGGATATGAACTGCAAGGTTTGTAGTAATAAATGATAGTTCACTGGATTATTCGGTATTCGTAGTAGATAGTTCGTCAATTACACCAAGTGAATGGTAGAAGGCTAAACAGTCGGGTATATAAAGTTCTTGCTATATTGAGCTGTTTTCCCGGATAATACTATCCACGCGGTAAGAAGTCGATGTGTAGAAGCTGCAAAGAGAATATTCATTACAAGAGTGATGCTATTTGTGGAAAGCCAAACACAGGTCACGCTGAAGTCCAATGAGCAAATATTTGTAGAGCAACCACAACAATAAGTGCTATTTACACCTGAATGTTACATATTCATGGGTGTAATTGCGAATTATGAGTCTAACAGTTCAACATAAGTTGCTATATTAGCATGATGCCGTTCAAGATCTCACTCCGTCGAAACCCCAATATTTGATTTAATAATCGGAAAAACCATGATATTTTAAACATTGTAACGTGCTATCATATCGCTGTTCCTTGCATGTTTGCTTTATTATCGTTTACATCATATGGAATAACTATTGGATCTGATACTCGACAGGAAAGGTTGGATTTCAAACGCCAGAAAGCTCATCAACAAAGGTGCCAAAACCCGAAAAATCAGCAAGGATAGATTAGTATTGGTTTCTATCTGCCCAGAAAGCCACTTTTAGTGCCTCACCTTCACTTGGTGACAAAGTCGTAGATACTTCAAAAGTGTACCTCGAATTTGTGTCATTTCCAGTTTCTTCCCTCGCATAAAGGCAACATATTGCTGCATGATTACCACGGAAAATCAAGATCTCACTACGTCATAGCGTTTGGAAGCCATATGAAGTGCTAAAATTATGACAATTCGTGACCACAAATCACGATTCACAAACCTTTGTTGACAAATAGTTCTGCATGATGATCGTGGATTCGAAATATTACTAGAGAGAAAAGGTACTGTAGTTTAATGGGGTTTCTCTCTGGAAAAGGTATATAAGGACTTGAATTCCAGAACTTTTGGACTTCAGATTCATTCAATCATCATCAACAATCAATAAGATTAACAAACACTACAACTACAACTTCAACAATGCAATTCTCAACTTTTATTCTCTACCACTATCTTAGCTGCTATTGCCTCAGCCTCTCCAATCAAATTATCAGTTCAATCATCAACTGAAGGTGTTAACAACGTTGGTGTCTTCCCAATCCATGAAGGTGCCGGTATCAACTACTTACAAGTTTCCTCCACTGAGGATTCTCAAGTTTTAGAATTCGATGAAGCAAACGGTCTCATCTATCAAGAAATCCCAGACACTGAAAACGCTCCAGTTGTAAAATATTCATTGAGTTCTATTGAAAACGCCAACTCCTACAAAGGGTACCCATTCTTACAGTTATCGGTTACTGCACCAAATGTCAAGTGGGCCAAACAAGATGGAACATTAGTCGCTGTTGACAAAAATGACTGGAAATTCTATGTTGCTAAGAACGCTAATGATCCATACAGATTCTCAGAAAGAATATTCTTCGCTGGTGCTGGAAACGCAGAAGACTTTGGTTCTTCAGTCTCTGACTTAACTGAAGTCTCTTTAGCCATCATGGACGCTTAACTTTAAGTACATACTTGGGATTCGGGAAAACTGACTGTCCCGTATGAAAACGTTTATGACCATTTAGCATATCTACATTGAATCAACATTCATTTACCGGATTCGTAGTTTTCTAATAACTGGAACTTTTTTTGGCTTGGCGAAAACCTCGGAAGCATCCAAAAACGGAACAACAATAGTGGAAAATTGATATGCACCACGTTTACGGGCACATTTAGTCCACTACAATTGGCTGCTGTGACCAACCGAACCCTTGATCGTCCAATAGAAACATACTCACCGGTTGCAAATTTCAATTGTTGTTTGATTCACCTGAGAAACGTGCTTCACGGTTCTTCCAAACACTTTCCAATGATGTCTATATAAAGACGACACAAATCCACAGATACCAATACATTAATGTCTTAGCTTGACATTATCACCACATCTCAAAGACACAAGGAGATTTAACAAAATGTACATTCCAATCTCAGCTTTAGTCTCAGGTTTAGCAGCCTCACAAATCCGTGATGCTAAATATCAACCAAAACCATACTCTCAAGAGACTTTAGATCAATACAACATCTTGAGATTCTTGGGTACTGCCTCCCCGTACACCAGCAATCTAGGACACGGTATCTCCAGAGAAGTCCCTGCTCAATGTAATGTCACTCAAGTTAACTTTATTGCTCGTCATGGGGAAAGATACCCAACTGCCAGCAAAGGTGATAAGACTGCTAAAGGTCTTGAAAGAATTAGAAATTTGACTGATGAAGTCACTGGTGAATTGAATTGGTTACCAGAATATGATTTCCCTGGCTTGGATCCAAACAATTATGACAACGAGACTTTCACTGGTCCGTATGCTGGTTTGACTGATCTGTTTGAATTCGGTATTGGGTTCAGAGCAACTTATGATGATTTGTTCAGTGATGAAGAAGAGGTTCGTGTGTTTGCTGCCAGTCAAAAGAGAGTTGTTGATAGTGCTAAAAAATTCTCAGATGGGTTCTTCTATGATAGAAACTCATCCCGTGAAGTTGTTATCATTGATGAAAATGATGACACTTTAGGTGCTAATTCATTGACTCCCGTCACTTCTTGTTTACAATACAATTCTTCCATCAATGATGAATTGGTTGATGGGTTTGATTCGAGCTTCTTGAGTGATATTGCTAAAAGATTGAACAAATTATCTCCAGAATTGAACATCACCAAGAAGGAAGTTGATTCTTTGTTAGATTACTGTGGATTTGATTTGAATGTTGCCGGTAGTTCTAAAATCTGTGATCTGTTCACCACCAGTGAATGGTACTCTTATTCATATGTCAATGACTTAGAGTACTATTACTCCAAGGGTCCAGGTCACAATTTGACTAAATACATTGGTGAAGCTTACGTCTCAGGTGTTCTTGAATTATTCAAAGAGCATTCAGATGTCAAGATTGCTGCATCTTTCAGTCATGACACCGATATGTTACACATTTATTCTGCTCTTGGACTATTTGACAACTATAACCCAGAAGATGAAGAAACTTCATTACCAATTGATCACATTGATTTCAATGCTAACTGGAGAGTTTCTAACATTGTTCCAATGGGTGCTAGATTAATCTTCGAAAAATTAGAATGTGAAAGTCACCATGAAACCACTGATTACGTTAGAGTCATCGTTAATGATGCTGTTGTTCCTGTTCCTGGTAAGAGTTCCGGTCCAGGTTTCTCCATTTCATTAAGTGATTTTGAAGAGTACATCCAAGATAGAATTCAAGGATCATACGCTGAACATTGTGAATTGAAGAATGGTGATGTTCCAAAGAACTTGACTTTCTTATGGGAATAGATTGATCGATACCACTTATACATAGACTACATAAAAATTTAATCGAATGAACATAATAATAGTTTATTCAATGTCACGTTGTATACATAAATTCAAATAATAATAGACAAAAAGATATTCATATACATAATGAGAAAAAAACCAACTCAAATCAAGAAAGAATGATTTGAATCTATTAATGTTTCAAGTACTGTAACAATTCAATAACGTTACCAAAATCTAAGGAACTGTGATAGATGAAGTCGGTACTTAAGGTAGTTGCAAACAAACTCTTTGCGTAGTTTTCCGGGACTCTTTCTAAAAATTTCTCAACAGACCCAGTTTGTTTGATCAATAATGGTGGGATACCTTTGGCTAAGATCTTTAATCTTAACGCTTCATCATCCCATAATTCATCAGAACCAGCAATTAAATCACCTAATTTGTTGATTTCTGTAGATAATAAATCTGAAGCTTCAGCTAAGGTTAAACCAGTCTTTTGTTTCAATCTTAACAAAGCATCAGCTTCTTTGTTGGCATTAGAGATGATTCTTTCTTGAACATCTTTGACATATTCATCATAGAATTTAGAACCTTTGTTGAAAATAGATAAGAATTCATCATCAGTTAAAACTAATGAAGCCAAGACTTCTAATGAAGATGAAGTAACACCACCTTTGTTTGCAGAAGCATCTTTGAATACAACTAGTCCAGCTTTTTCTAATTTCAATTTAGCTTGTTGAGTAATGAATAAGTTAGCACCTTCAACAATGTATTTGACAATTGGCTTACCGTCAACTGGTAATAAATGAGAAACAGTATCGATGTCAATAGCAGCTGGTCTACCACCACATGGAACAAATATATCAACAGAACCCAAATATTTAGCAATTTGTAAATGGAATTGATTTCTGAAAAAGATACCATTTGGAATAACTTCACCAGTTTCTGGAATTTTGAAATTAGTATCATCAACACTGATCAAGAAACCCTTTGATGATAATTTAGATTTATCATAGTTGTCGACCATGACTCTTTCATGAGCCAACCTTTTTAATTCATCTTTATCTAAACCTTCAGTATCAACCAAAACACCTGACCCATCAACAATACCAACATAAATTTCATTATCAGTGGATAATAAAATTTCATTGGAACCTAAATCACCATCTGGACCACCAGTTTGGAATTTTCTGATTGGTGTTTGTTGCAATTTCAACGTTTCGTAAATCTTGTTGACAAAGGCACGAACAGATAATGAAGTCATACCATATTCATCATGAGGAATACCACCCAAGTTAGCAGATTTACCAGTCAAGAAAGATTTCCACCATGAAGCACCTCTGGCTTTAGCATGTAAAGTGGCCCAATCAGTGTAATGAGCAGTACCTTCATCAGGTCCTAAGAATAATATTTCTTCTTTACCATATAAATCAACAATCTTCTCATTCTTAGAATTTGGTAATAATAAATCAATAACAGAATCAACATATTTTTCAAAACCTTCTTGTGGATAATCTTGAGCATCTAAATCTAATAAGATAACACCCTTTGAACCACCTTCTGGAATATCTTTGTTCTTACGTTGTTGAGTTGATGCCAAATTGTAATTCTCATCAAATAAGTTACGAACATTGATTTCATAAGCATCTTGAGATCTTGATTTGACAATTCTGATACCACCTCTTGCAATATCTCTGAATCTGATATGGAAACCTCTGAATTCAGCACCAACGATGAAGAATAAACCATATGGGATTTCTGGATATTCAGTCTTGGATAAGAAAAAGTTTGGATCTAATCTGAATGAGATGGCAGTTTTGGTGGAGACGAAGAAATTTGTCTTCAAGATTGACTTGTTAAAGTTGAATAAAGCTCGTAAGACTAAAGCATGGTTTTCATTAAAAACTTGAGATTGCAACAATTCATTAAATTCTTCATCTGATTTGATTGGTTGAATTTGGGATAATCTCTGGTATGATAAAGTCTTTTCTAAATTGGATTGGATATAATGAGAATCAGCAAAAGATCTGAATAATTGTTTCAAAATTGGTTGATATTTTCTGAAGATTTCCACAATGTAAGTTTGAGTGAATGTTTCTGATCTTAATCTTTTCTTCAATGAACTTAAGAGTTCTAAGTTACTTGAATCATCACTAGTTCCTAAGATTTTCAATAATTGTTGAAATTCTGGACCTAATCTGTTCAAGAAATGAGTCACAAAGATAACAGCAATATGGGAATAGATTGATTCTTGCAATGATAATCCTTCAGAGGCAAATAAATCATGGAAGAAACCCTTTGGAATGGTGTATAACAAGGAAACTTCTCTGATCAATTGATAAATAGATAATGGATTCGTTTCCGCATTTGGTTTCAAATAGATGGAAATGATGGTGACTCCATTACTGAAGCTCTCCACATATTTTCTAGTTTGATCCAATTTGTAGTAGTCGATCAGGGAAGATAAAGCACTGTAATATTTCTTAGTGGTGTTTGTCTTGTAACCAATAATGACTCTATGCTCATCAGAGTTATCAACTGGAAAATGTCTGATGATTGGACCAGTTGAATGTAAGACTTTATCAATAACTTCATCATATAATTTCTTGGTGTTCGCAGTAACAATCTTCAAAAAGGTTTCATCATAGATCGAGTTTGGTTGAAATTGATTCTTGTAAACAAAATGAGCTCTAATGACAGTATTGGCTTCTGGAGATTCTGGAGATTTTTGAATTGAGTCATTTAATAACAATGGAGCACTGAAAGATTCAACTCTGTAAGATTTATCCAGTTGATCCAAATATCTTTCATCAATCTTTTCTTCATAATTGGTCAATTTAAATTCTAATGAGCCTGGTTTGGAGGTGTCGAAATAAACAGCGTGATCTGCAGATTCTCTCTTGTGATGAATGAAAGTGTTTTCCTCAACATTGGAACTGGCTCCAGTTCTTGAGGCAAAAGCATCGATCTTAGCACTGTATAAGGCATGGATATGCGACACAATGTCTTCTGGAGATTGTCTTTCGAAGAAAATGTCATCGATTCCCAACGAGTTGTAGAACCAATTGGTCTCGTTCTCGATCAAGTTTTCAGGAATAAGACCGTACTTGTCCAACAGATCCAGGACAGTCTCGTACTGATTCTCTTTACCGATGAACTTCAAATTGTTGTAGCCCGATTTGAGCGATGAGATGGACAAGCTGGCGATGTCTGGCGTGTTTGCGCCCAGGTCCAACGATGTGTGTAGAGTCATTGTGTGTTGTTGTTGTTGTTGTTGTTTTGTATAGGGGGTGAATGATTTTGTGTCTGTGGCGGTTAGAATGGGTGGGCGCGTGCTGTCATTTATACTTTTCGTGTCGGGTGTGCCTGGCCACTGGGGGAATACCTACTGGGCGTGGACTAGTCCATGCGAGAACTGACTCATGGGGCTAGTCCCTGGCGGAGACTAATGCCAGCTCTTGGAAAAGGTAATAGCTGTCACTCTATGCCTCTCAGGCCCGGCTGCTGGCATCCGCTAACTTAAGGCCTGACTCCTCCGCAATCTGCTCCTCAGCAGAACCTGCAAGGCCCCAGCTCGTCATGTGTAAGGCATTTTGTGTCAACTGAATATGACCGTCTGAGGCTGTTTATGCCAGACAGCTGAATGGCGCTCTCTGCTTCACCTCGCTAAACAGGTTCGTTTGTTTTAGTGGCCTCGTGCAAAGTTCCGAGTCACTGCGGTGGCAGATCCTGGAAAATTGGCCAAATTAGTGGGCACGGGCACTATCTCCACTATCAGTAGATTAGATAACGGGTAGGCAGCCCTGCGAATAAAGTTTGAAGCATCAGCGGAGCCCCGAGTCTGCCCTCCCAGACTCCATTTTCCAAATGCCTTGTTTTCATTTGTGCCCCGTCAAACCCTTTTGGTAACCTTTGCCGAGCGGGAAGTGGGCAACTTCACTGGCGAGTGCGCGTACCAGACTGTGAATTTCCATCGTTTTCCAATTTCCTTGGTTTTCCCCACATTATGTATTTAGAGCACTATTTTTGGATCAAAGAGGCACTCAACAGTCATGAAGCGGCTCATAATGAGGGACTGCGTTCCGCGTTCTGCCTGTATACCGGATGTGTTAGGAACTGAACAATGTTGCCCAGCATCATGATTCATCCCTTCAGTCAATCATCTATTACCCAGACTTTCAGTCTTCCAGAAGCTACATTAAACAGTAAATACTAGAAATCACATGTATAGAACCAGAAAAAGACAACAACAGATAAACTACGAACTAAACAACACCTATAAACTCAGCAACATTCCTCATTCTCATAAACTCATAATTTGGCCTTATCTGGTCTGACTTTTTTCAACACGGTTTCAATGTTTGCGGCCTTCATAACATCACCTTTGACTTTCAATTTCCCATTCATGAACAGTTGTTGAGCGTTACGTTGACCCAGAACCAACTTCTTAAAATCCAAATCAGCAACACTGATAGTTAAGTCTGCGGCACCTAAGTCTCCCTTGGAGGCAACGCTGACTTCTCCGCTGTCCTTCAAGTCCAATAACCAGGCTTTGGTTTCACCTTTCTTGTTCTTAAGGTTAAAAACGATCTTCGAGTTGGTCTTCTTGACAAGTTCCTTCTTTAAGGATTCGTTACCGGCTAAAGTATCCTTGATTTGGTCTAGAACCGCTTCTGATTTGAATGACATTGTGTACGATGCTGGTGGTATCTGGTATTAGTAGAGTTTTTGGACAGTTGGACAGTTGAACGGAAATCGGAGCGCTGCCTGCCTTTTTATATCCTCACTTGCGCAGTTTGCTAATGACGTTTATATCATTTTTTTTTCTTAGCGTTACCGTTTGAGCCGCGGCTGCGATTGTGTCAAGATTTCAACGCGACTTGTACAAACACACAAATTGCAATATCAGTGAAATCAGCAAGACCGTCGAGGTCGTATCGGTTTCAGTTGCAATTTTTCTTGTTCGGATTCGATAGTCACTTCTTTAGACCCTTGACTTAAGAGAGAAACTTGTTTTCTAGAGTTTCATATGTACTATTCTTGGATTGGTCAAGGAAATTGCCCAGCAAGGAATTAGAATTTTTATTTGACCACTGCTATTTTCTCTCTCCAGTATACACATATTTCAATCACCAACTCTACAGTTTAGCACAATCATAACCTTTCTCTTAATCAAACTCATTTTTTTTCAAAATACTCAGTAATAGCATCATTCAATCTCTTACCTGCTTCAATCAACTCTTCGGAATTCTCAGCGGCAGCAATAGTCAATCTTACAAACTTAGCCTTCTTAGCTTCTGATTCAACAAATGCCATGTTTTTACCCAACACAACTCTCAAACCATGTTCAACAGTCTTGTATCGGAATTGTTCAATCTCTTCCCTATAGTCTTCTGATTCAGGAAGATTCAAAATGATATTTAAAAACATTCCCGCCTTTGGTTCCAACACAGAGAAGTAACCCTTCTTGTAACTTTCTGTAGATTCGAAGAAATTAGTCAATGCCAGTTTACGTTCTGTATATGACTCAGAAATCTTAATCAACCAATTCAACCAACCGTTAATTGATCTATCAACGCCCTCACCCTGGTTGTAGAACTCACCAAGACCTTCAATTGCGTTGCTAACAACAAGCTGCGAGATACCCGACGGTGCCCTGGTTGTGATATTAGCTTGATGAACAAGTGGTCTGATGAATTGATTGGATGTAATTATGAAACCTAATCTACTTCCTGGTGCAAACACTTTTGAGAATGATTCAAGTCTGATGACTCTACCTTCTGTATCATATTGTAATAAAGAGTTTGGTAGTTTGGCAATGTATTCATCAGTAGTGATGTCTTTGAACTCATCATCTTCGGAACCAAGGTTGATGTATCCATATGGATCATCTTCAATGATGATGAAATCAAATTCTTTAGCGATGGCAACTAACTCTTTTCTTGATTCATTTGGTAATGATAACCCAGTTGGATTTTGACCAGTTGGAATAGTATATAACGCCTTCGGTCTTTTTAGACCTCTAGTCTTTTCATTAGCCCCCCAATCACTCAACAATGCACGTAACTTAACCAAATCAATACCATGATTATCAAAATTAACATCAACAGGAACAGCAGTACCACCATAGTTCTCAATGTTATTCAACACCGGAACATAAGTATAATTTTCGACCAACACAATATCTTGTTCATCAATCAACAAATTGAAAACTTTATTTAAAGAATCACCAGTACCATTAGTCAAAGTAACCCCCCAGTTTTCAAAACCTGGAGGATTAACCCTCCTTGTAAAAGAGGTCAAAAACTCAATCAATTTATCATGACCATCAGTAGGACCGTACTGGAACCCATCCCTAATATCAATAGTCTTTTCACCACTCTTATGCAACTGGGCTTTCTCCGTCTTAACAAACTCAGTTGAGTGATCTCTTGAGACATTCACTTCAATCCCCTTATCACTAGATGGTGAACCAGCAACACCGAGTGCAATGCTTTCGATAGGGAAAAATCCATGATATGGACGGCCGGCAGCAAATGAGAGAACATCTTTGTAGTGTTTATTGGTGATATGTGCTGGGAGTGGTAAACCTGCAAAGTTATGAGATGGTGGGTTTTTGGTTCTTAATGATAAGTGTGCTGATAACTCTGATTGTGTCATTATTGGAATGAATATGGAATCGGTGACAATAGATAGCAAAGCCTGAAAGATAAGGATCAGGAATTGAGTAAATTGATCGTTATTATATAGTTTTTATTTTCTGTTTTCTGGACTTGATGCCTCGCTGTATCAGAGATTAGCCACAATATTTTGTACTGCGACAGGTGAACTGAAAAAATAAGATACGTCAATCACACTAAAAATCGCACAATTTTTGATTTGTAAACATGATGCTGGCACTGTTACGAAGTATGTATTGTATGCTAGAGAGAGCGTGGTGGAAGACAAAGTCTCACTTGACTCACTCCCATGTCGCTCTCCTTGTTGTGAATTCATTCGGCAGTTGGAGGTTGATTTAGCTCCGTGATAATTTCCTGATTGAGAACTTTAGGATCTACAACTAAGGAATGAAACCAAGAATCGTCGATTAGGCTCCCAAATATGACACATCTCCATATTATCAGTAGTTCCTTAGTCATATACAAAAAATTAAAATGTCTTTGAATCCGAGATTGATTAACAGTAAATCGAAGTTATACCCCTTTAGTCATATCTCCGGCGTTGGGCTAGATAACAGTCAAGCAAGTAGATAAAAGTACTAAATTAAGTAAACCCCCCTAAAGGCTAAGCTAAACATGCACCAGACACCTCTTCTTAGACCGCATGTTTATTTAGCCACTTGGCTACTCTTTTCATTCGTTATACTCATGTCTACTCTTTCTTGTACACTGATTTTGACACAAAAAAAGGTTCTTCGCGAAACATGGTTATGCTCCACTGTTTGGTTGGTTTTTATCTTTCGGTAGGCGCAGGATAGATTGGAACCTTTGAGTGCCTGATTATTGTGTAAACTCTCATCATCAAAACACAATAAAATCAAACACCAATTCACATACAAAGATCATTAGAAATCGCTTTGACGGCAATTGCTGGGAAGAGATCTTATTACACTACAGAACAACGCGTTGAACCAGGCGCGTTTCTAACTTGTTGAGCCACGAAACGGATCTTTGGTGAAGTGGCGGGTTGATTGAGACAGGGTTCATTAGAAGACTAACATAGAGCTAATCAAACTTCACATATAATGGCTCCTCAGTGGATTCCACAAAACATACAAAAGAGGCTGCTTTTGTACGTCCTTCAGCAGCTATCATTGTTCTCCGGTATTGATATTGATAACTTGGATGTTTCCTTAGGTTCAAGTAGTCAAATCAAACTAAATGATGTTGAAATAGATACTGATGCATTCAAGATACCTGGTATCCATCTGAGGAATGGTAAGATAAAGAATCTTCAACTTCAGTTGAATATGAGTGGTGGTGTGAATTTTGATATTGATGGATTATTTATCACTATGGCTTTAGCATACACGAATAATCAATCACCAAAGAACTTATCAAAATCAACAGCAAGCATGCTTCAATCCATTTTAAGTGAACACTCCAAAGAAACAATAGCTCAGAGTACGATAGATCTTGCACAGAGCTTAATTAAAGATGAAGACTTCCATACTCCTGCTCAGAGCTTCCATCAAAGTTTACATGAAGATCAAGAAGAACAACCTACCTCCGCATTGAACACCATGATGTCCAAAGCCGTGGAGATTGCATTAGCGAAGTTGAACGTTAAGATCGATAACATTTCAGTTAGAATCATTATGGATCATGCCACTGTTGATCTAGAGATAAAGCATTCGTCATTAGTTACTGAAAATGGGGTACGAACGATCAAGATCGGTGATATCATGGTTTTGAGTACACATCCGTCCGCCGATCCTGGTGAATCCAATCCAAAGGATAAGGATGAAGATAAAGAAAAGACACATGTTCCAGATGCAGTCACCAATAATGATGAGGATTATGAAGATAATGTTGATGAGGATGTTGATGACGATGACGATGACGATGACGATGACGATGACGATGAAATGATGGCCTCGTCCATCCTTCAGAAAACCAAAGATCTTGATTCAAGTTTGATATACTCCAAAGAAGAAGCAAGCTCTATTTACATGAGTGCCGCATCAGATACGTTTGAAGCCAGAAGGAGGGAACTTACAGAAGCTACCCGGTTGGTCTTCATTAACGAGATCACAGTGACCGTGGGTGAAGCTCTGAAAGTGGAAAAGCTTCATGTCGAAATTGATAAAGTTAGAGTTGCTGCTGTTCCTTTACCACTTACTATTTTGCATATCATTGAATCTCTAGGCGTGCTGAACCCACAAGAAACTTATCAAAGATCCTCTAATGTTGGCCAAAAGTTGAGACAACAGAGGAAAGAGAATGTTGACAGTGATACATCAGAGAGTAGTCTATTTGAATCTTTGAAGATAAACCAGATTGAGGTGAGTCTTATTTCAGCATTGTTAGCATCTGGTGAATTCTCATTACCTCAGAAGTTGAGATTAGTCGTTGAGAATTCACAATTGAATCAGAATGATTCGGGTTTGATATATGGAAGTGTACCAAAATTGCATTTTGTTGATGGTGTTGATACTGAGATTGGTTGGTTTGATGGTGCTTCTGGGAAGAGTGATATAAGGTTCGAGAAGAACATCGAAACTGGTGCTTTTACACTATTATTATACAAAGACCTTATTTTGAAACTCAAACAGGATCAAATTCAGAAATTCGTCAATCTATCTGGGCTACTTCCACAAGTTTTAGACTCACTGAGCAAGTTGGGAACAAACAAGCCTGTCAATCAAAGGCACAATCAAGGCTCCAGTACGATCCAGACATCAACTATTCAGATAGTCATAGAACTAGATAATTCAATTCAATTGAGTCTTAGGGTTTCGCCTCTTTCATATGATTCAAAAGACGGTTCACTGTCTATTAAAAAGATATCAATTGACAAGATCTCAGATGGTTCATCTTCCCCATTGGTTGTTATCTCCAACTCAAAATATCAAGCTTACACCACTGATAGACAGGTAAGAACCTATGATATCAAAGGTCAAGAAACTGTCATCTTTACAAAATCATCATTATCTCTGAAAGACATACAAATTGGGCACTCTTTTAAGGATTTGATGCTATTGAAAGATCTGATAAATGAGTTGTTGAGAACCTTAGAGATATCTAACGAAGAGATCGTTTTCAAGGCCAGGAAAAGAGCCAGAATTTCATCCAATTTGGCATATAGTTCAAGACCAACTATTAAGCTTCACATCACTATTGATTCAGTTGCTTTAGAAGTCTCGTCTCTCAATGACAAATTTGGTGACATAATTGGTTCACTATCAGATCTCAGTTGCTTGATTTACAAGGATGGTACATTCCAGCTACACTTCATGAAGGGGTCCATTTCGAGAGATTTTTTTGATAAGACCGAAAGTCTATTCAAAATTATCAATCCTGATGATAAAAGTGCCCCGATTGCTTCATTGAGAACTAAGAATTTCAAGAAAGTCAATGTTCTGTTGAGAAATTCCATTATTGATTACTATACAGAGTGGTTAGGGCTCTTCGATAATTCCAAAGCCAATGGATTGGACAACAGTGGGTTTGTTTCGATTCAGTCAGATTCAACAGAGAGACCCCCAGAAGACAAGATAGAACTTCATTTGAACCTAGTTGACGTTAGTATCGGTTTGAACCCAGGACGTTTGAAATCCAAAGCTGTTCTTGTCGTCACCAATGGGAACATTGAAGTTGTATTGGGTAGCCAAATATCTGTCAAAACAGAGCTCAGAACACCAAGCTTGCTGCTGATTGATGATAGAGATATTATTCTGCCTCATGAACGTGCTAAGAAGAACAGAAATTATACTGCTTCATGGTCCCAAGCTGCCTATTTCAATTCTCAAGGGTTTGTGACTGTTGCTAAATCAAAGAGTATAGGATTACACATTGATATCAAATCATCCGTTGATCATCATGGTCTTGCATTCAAAGCTCTATGTATGGATGTTTTCACTGAATCGTTAGATCTAGAACTTTGTGCCGACTCTTCGCAGTGCTTGATTCAACTGGTCAATGATTTGAAGCAACCAATCATCATCAGACCAGAATGTAAATATAGAGTGAATACTCAAGAAGTTGATGTATTTTCAGAAATTGATCAAGATGCATTCAATGGAGATTCTTTAGAACAATCAGAAACTTTCATTCCTGATCCAGTCAAAGATGAACCCCTTGATATAGTTGATGATTATTATCATGAAAATCAGAAAGCAAGAAGGATATCTGATGATATTTTAGATAAGAGTTTGAGTGACCTGAACATTACTGAGAAGCCATTAGCCAATAATCCATTTTATGGAGTTGAAGAGGGAATTGAAAATTCAAATGGTAACACTGATAATGAACCATCCAACTCCGATTCAACTTTGATGTTTGACGAGGGTCATTTTGAAGGGAACTCTACCATTACTAAGATCGAGAATCAAATTAGCCAATATCCAGTGGTGTTGAATCTCAATATTGGTAAAGTGACATTGAAGATCTATGACGGTTATGATTGGAAATACACCAGAAACAAAATCAACACTGCTGTTAAGAATTTGGAGAAAAGAGTCACTGAACAACAAAAATTGAAAGCTGAATTGATGAGACAGGGTGAATTGAAGCAACAACATCAAGCTGATGATGGTCAAGAACCAGAACAGAGTCATGTCTTTGGAGAAACTTTGTTTGATTCCATCCACGTTTCATTACCTTCCAATTCAGAAGATCCATCCAAACTAACACAGAAGATCAACAAAAGTCTACAGAATGTTGATGAAACCACCATTGAATTTGGTAAGAATAACATTAAGAAGTTGAAATTACGCAGAACCAAGTTCCATAAAGTTCTGATTGAATTGAACGATGTTAGTGTGGTACTTACTGTTTTCTCCAACCAAGATCCATCTGTAACACCAAAATTAAATGATTCTGCCACCAGTGACGATTATGAAATTGTTAATGAAACAAGAATTCAAGTCTCTGATTTTGAAATCACTGATAATGTTCCAACTTCAACATGGAATAAGTTCGCTACTTTGTTGAAGGATGCTGAAAGAGAGAATGGTTCAGTTATGTTACGTATGGATATTATTACCATTCGTCCAATCTTATCTTCTGCTGCTACTGAGTTGATTGTTGATGCTGAAGTGTTACCATTGAGATTACATGTTGATCAAGATACTCTAGAAGTTTTGAGTCGTTTTGGTGAATTCAAGGATTCCAGATTTCAGTTAATGGATGAATTTGATGATGTCATTTACATTCAAAAGTTCACTATCAATTCCATCAAGGTGAAACTTGACTACAAGCCGAAGAAGATTGATTATGCTGGATTAAGATCTGGTCATACCACTGAATTTATGAACTTGTTTATATTAGATGAAGCATCAATGGTGATGAAGAGTGTTACATTGTATGGAGTTTCTGGGTTCCCAAGACTGGGCCAGTTATTGAATGGATTATGGATGCCAGATATCAGACAAACCCAATTGACTGGTGTGTTATCAGGTTTAGCTCCAGTTAGATCCATTTATAAGATTGGTGCAAATTTCAAAGATCTTGTTGTTGTCCCTATGAATGAGTATAAGAAAGATGGAAGAATCTACAGAAGCGTTTCTAAAGGTGTCGCAGAATTTGGTAAGAATACAACCAATGAGTTATTGAAGTTTGGTATTAAGCTGGCTAATGGTACACAGGCACTATTAGAGAATGCTGAATATGCACTTGGTGGTGCTGGATCATCAGCCAGAATATCTGGTGATTTGATGCAAGAAACCATTGATGAATTAAGTGAAGATGAATATGGTTACAATGATGACGATGATGATGAATTGGTTACTAGTGACAATGAAGATGGTAAATTTGGATTACAATCTCAATTGATTGGAAGAAGTTCATTATCTACTCAACATCCAATGAGTCGTTCCACTTATCAACCAACATTAGAATCTACTGCAGATATAACCCAAGAAAGATCACTACGTCATCCAAGATCCCGTTTCTCTAATACATACTCCAGACGCAGAGTCGTTAACTACCAGCTTCTTGAAGACGTCGAAGATTTACTTGCTGATGAAACAGATGATGAATCCCAGAGAACATTAAGTCTTTATGCGAACCAACCAGCCAACTTGAAAGAAGGTTTATTATTAGCATATGATAGTCTAGGCAGAAATTTTTTGGTTGCCAAAGATGCCATTATTAATGCTGGTTATGAGATCAATGACAGTGGATCAGCACAAAGTTTGACTGTTGCTATTGCCAAAGCTACACCAATTGCATTATTGAGACCAATCATTGGAGCCACAGAAGCTGCATCGAGGGCCTTGTATGGGATCAATAATGAATTAGATCCAAATTCAAGAAAGAGTACAGAGGATAAGTATAAACAGATAAGGAAGAAGTGAAGTGAATGTTATTACGTTAGTTTTGCTTTCTATTCTATATCCATGAATGAATGAAGTGTTCCGTAGCACAACTAACGAGGGTAATTAATCGAGATCGTGCGTATATCGTTTCTAGTTGTTCACTAGAGTGTGATCTGGATCAGCGAACTAAACCACGCACCTCACATGAACGAGTCTCAGTAAACTTAATCTTAAGGAAATGAAAAGCAACAGGAAAAGATAATGAGAATATGAGAATGCACTTAGCACAAGAGAAAGATATGCCATTTATCAGCATAACACACCGGTCCCCAGTTGCAGCTGAACTCAATATTGTTGTAATTTTGCCATGCATAACAGTTATGAGTCCACCGGCAACGATCACCAGCACGGCAAGACCCGACAGATCTGCTGATAAATGGGCCTACGCAAATGGCACAACAACTTGCACAAATCCGCCCAACATGGAAGGTCGGATAAACTTGGGATTCTTGAAGGGCGCTGTTTTGCGGTAAAAGGAGAAATTCTGGTGCCAAATTTTGAAAAGTCTCACCACCGAACCATGTGGAAAAAGAAAAGGGACACACCATTTTCACGGATTAATTAGGCGGAAATGGAATTTGGTGGGCAGTTTAGGGACGGACGGGTTCGTCCAGGCAGGATAGGGGCCATGTGTATATAAAGGTGTTGGGACCCACATATTTTTGGCGATTCAGTTATTGGCCTTCCTCATCAGTGACAAGTTTAGTTACATAGATACATTTAAGAGTTAAGTACACACACACACACAAAGCAATCATTACCATGGGTAAAAAAGATAAGCAAATGAAAAAGAGAGTCAGACAGTCTGGCCAATTGCAGGAATTCGAAGATTTGAGTTCGTTTGAACAGTTCTTGAAGGATGAGAAAGAAGACAATGAATTCGCTGATGCTCATGTCCATTTGAATTACATTCCACCATTTGTGTTAGCAGCCTCTCATAATGATCCTGAAAGAATTAAGGATTCTCAGAACAGAAAGAATAAGAAGTTCGTCAGACATTTACACCAACATGTGGAGAAGCATCTGTTGAAGGAGATCAAGGAATCTACTGGTTTGCAGTTAGATTTGAAGAACGTTGAAACTTTGGAAGATTTCGATACGATAACGTGGAAGTATGTTGATGATGGTTCACATGGTTTGAATGAAGAAGAAGGTGCTTTTAGAGTTGAAGTGGTTGTCAAATGTAATTCAGAAGGTGCTTATGTCGATGTCGATTACAATACACCACTAAAAAATAAAGAAATGTGATTTTGTAAAATGTTTTGATGAAGTGAAAGTTATAATGAAGTTCACCACTAATTTACCTTTTTATACTTTTATGAGATTACGAGATTATAATGAATGGATGATTCTTACGTTTGACTGGTTGTTGTAGCATCTTTGTATCTATCGGAATGTTCACTTTTGTGACTTGCAATTTATACAAGTCCATTGAGAGTTGGCACAGAAGGACCTGAGTATTTACAAGTCTTTCTTATATGCGAGCCTCACTGTAGTTACGCAGCATTTTTGCAGATTATTTGATGTGCAGGATGTAAAAGGGAAGCCTTTTTTTTGAGCTTGGATATCATATAGTTCCTGAACCTGAGAACCAGGAAGCCAGTAAAACAGAACACTTCTGGATTCTGTACGCCTTTAACCCAACCAATCAAGGGCCTGAAACAAGTTCTCATCTAGTGTCAAGAATTATGTTTAAAACGCCCCAAAAAGGGAAATAATGGTCGTGCATTGAAGTACATTGAGAAGACGTAACTATGCTAGAGAGGCCAGTTTTGGGCAAATGGTGCGAATGTGCAAACTCTGCTCGAGATTCAGACTTTCAATGCATTGTACTGGCCACACCATAAATATATGGCCTTACACCACACACCCATTAAAACAATCCCGCAAAAGAGCCCAAATTGACAAATTTATGCCACATCTCAGTGCAAGTTTCCTGGGAAACACATACCAGATCTTTGCCGATCGCACATCCGGACACCAGATCTTGAATGTTGTTTTGTTTTTGGAAAAAATCGGTTTATTTTGGGCCCTCTCAAACAAAACACTGGCAAAAAAAACTTCAAAAGAACCGCCATAAGAGACACTGTCGAGGCTGAAACTGCGCGTGCACAGGATCACGACATACCTTTAGTCTTATTAAAACCGCTCACACGCGTTTTCCCACGGCCCAACCCGCCCAGAACACACGCAGACGCTTCCTTGCTTTTGTTTCACAAGGTATCATCGCAAGCACTCTCTCATCCATCACCGTTTCCTGTCATCAGACTGCCCAATTTACGTCAACCATTATTTAGAATCACTAGTGGCTTCGATATAGCTTGATTGGCTTGATACAGATTCGCAGCTGCTCACTTTAGACCCAGATATATCACTATAAATAGGTCTGATAGAGAACGCATACATTTGGATCAATTGCCGAAGATAATTCATGTCAGAGGCCTAGTCTGTCTCTATTTCTGGCTCATATACACTTGTGGAGATTCAATTTCATTCATTCATTCATTCTAATACATACTACTGTTAGCTACACAAGAATTGTCTTTTCCAAACATATAAAACCAACCTCAGATCATCACACATCAGAGTTTCAGCCATACCATAACAATGTCTGACTTCAACGACCCAAATCAGACTGATAAGGGTCCCTACAACATATCGGGATCATTTCCTAACACAAACCAAGGGCCAAGAGCCCATACGCATACCATTTCCAACGGATCGTTAAATTTCTCACCACAACCAAGAAGAACGTACCCCTCCAGACCGAACCAGAAGACCCAACCATTCTCAAGCCCCCGCACAGTACGTTCAAGATCAAACAGTGCAGCCAGTGGGAGCGTTACTCAATCTCCGTCAAAGAGTCGCTATCCATCCAAATCCAGATCACAGACGAACTTCCTCAAGTTAATTCCGCCTATGCCTGACAATCCTCATTCCCCACATGACCATCATCCACATCACCAACGATTTCCGTCAAATCAACAACAACAGCCACTACAGTTCAATGCTCCACAGCATCCAAACAACGATGCACAATATCCTAACACTCCATTGCCACAGCAACCACTGCAACTTCACCAGAAAAATCAAGGTCATTTAACACCCTCGACAGGTTCCACTAAGACCACCAACATCTCTGTCCAGAACAATAACTTCACACCACCAACTACCGTCACTACTACTGGTCCATCTATCTGTGCTAAGTGTGGTCTACAGATAACGACGAAGTCTGTGAAGGCATTAGGTAAGAGATATCATACTCAATGTTTTGGTTGTGCTGATTGTGGTACTCCTATCTTATCGAAATATTTCCCATATGAAACAGAGACTGGTGAAAAGTTACCATTATGTGAAGAACATTTCTATATGAGAAGAGGCTTGATATGTTGTGTTTGTAACTCGTTCTTGAAAGGTACTCACTATACCATGTTTGGAAGAAAATATGATGCTGAACATTTCTGTTGTAAGATATGTTCCAAGAAGTTCAAAACTGACGAAGATTTTTTCAATCATGATGACAATATTTATTGTCATTATCATTTTTCTAAATTCTTTATTGAAAGGTGTGAAGGTTGTGAATTTGCTATTTTGAAACAATATGTTGAGATCTTTAGAGGTGGTAAGAATCAAAAATGGCATGTTGAATGTTATATGATTCATAAATGTTGGAATGTTGCTATATCTTCAAATTCTATTGGTATACCTTCATTTCCAACGATTGAACCAACTGAAGTAAACATCCAAAATTCAAAAGATATCAACCCAACTCCAGATGAATTACTAGTGATGGAAGCTAAAGCTAGTGAAAAGATTAGTGAGATTTGGAATACTTTGTTTAAGTTTGAAGAAGATACTGCTACCTGCATATCCAACATGTTACAATTCACAACAAGTAAAGATCAACAGAAGGGCCTTGAAGCTACTGCTAAGTTGGTTTTTAAGATTGATGCATTGTTCAAGAGTCTTGAGAGTTTACATCGTCTGGGAATAGACCCAAGCTTTACAGGAATCACAACTTTTGAATCAAATAATGATGATAACAAGAATGCTATTTTCACGCTGAAGAAAGAACCAAGAAACTTATCTGCTAAGATTATGGTATACCTTGCAATTCTAAGGAAAATAAGTAAAGGTCTAACAGATTCATCATCATCACAGGACCTAATATTATCAGTTGTCACCGGCCTGGCTCATTATTTGAAATCATTGATAAGATATGGTTTGAACAGTTCCTTGCAATATAACAAGAACTCCCATACCACTAATGCATTAGATAAGTTCCTAAGAGAAATACGAAATCATGAAACAATGTCAGAAGATGATGTGTTCCGTTCATTAGATGTTCCAACTGATGCTTCAGATTTATGTTTCCATTGTCAGAAATCCATTGAGAGCGAGTGTGTTCAATTCAAAGATAAGAGATGGCATGTGCCTTGCATTACTTGTTCTCGTTGCCATAAGAGTTTACAAGAAACTGGTGGTTTGAGTGACGCTTCTTTCAATTCAGACAAGAATTGGGTGTTATGTTCTCATTGTGCCTTAGATGATCCTGATGCTAAACCTGGTTTTAGAATGGTTTCAAAATTATTACAGTTGAGCTATTTATTGAAGATTGCTGTTACTAGATCCAAAGCTGTGATGGAATATGAATCTCAGAATGGTATTAATAAACCAATCAAGTCTAATGCTGATACTGAAAGTGATGTATTATATGAACAAAGTTATTTGAAAACGTTGAGTGATATTAAGAGACTAAGATCAACTAGACAAAACACCAAAGTTACTATCCCAACCGATAGTAAAGGAGGGGTTAGAAAATCTGTGATTATTGAAACTACTGATAATAATGAAAACCCATCAAATGCATTTGCTCCAAATATGAATGTTAATAATCCAGAACAGAGACTTTCTGAAGATGAATTGATTTCCAAACAAAAGATTACTGTTGAAGATGAACCATTGGGTCCTAGACAATTGAGTAAGAACAGTTTCAATAGAGCCACCAATTTCATCAACAACCAAAAGATCTTAACATTAGATGATATCCCAAGAATTGTTGCTGCTGAACATGCAAGAGAATTAAGACCAAATACATACAAGTTTCATAATCCTCACCAAAAAGAAGAAACCATTTCCAAAGGTATCAAATCCAAGAATAATTCAATCAATCGTAATGCTCCGTCCATCAAAGAACAATCATTATCATATACTAATAAGACTGTTGCATTGAAATATTATTCTGAATTGAGTACATATGAAGCATTTGTGATTAAGCATATATCTGCTATTATCTTGAAACATCTGTTACATAGATATTCTGTTGGTCAAGATATTGACACCACTAAGTTGTTTGAACTAAAGAAGAATCCAAGTTTCTGGGACAAGTTAAGAGGAATTGGTAATAATGATAAGAAGAATATTCATTTGACTAAAGTATTTGGTTCTGAATTGAATGATCTAACTAAGAAGACTGGTATTGATTCATCTCAAAGTAATGGTCCTTCGAAGGTTAAGATTCCACTTCTTATTGATGATTTGTTAACTGCTTTGTACCAGAAGGACATGTCCGTTGAAGGTGTTTTCAGAAAGAATGGTAATTTAAAGACGCTAAGAGAATTGATTGAAACGATCGATGCTAATCCAACAAAGATTCCACCATTAGATAAAGAAAACGTTGTTCAATTATCTGCACTGTTAAAGAAGTTCTTAAGAGAGATGCCGAATCCATTATTAACTTTCAACCTATATGATTTGTGGATCATTTCTCAAAAGACTAAGGATAAGGTTCCAACTAGATTATTCACCGAGTTGAGTTATTCGTTGCTACCTAGAGCTCATAGAGATTTATCAGAAGTTTTATTATTTTTTTTCATGTGGGCATCATCATTTTCTCATATTGATGAACAAAGTGGTTCGAAGATGGACATCCATAACTTGGCCACTGTATTATCACCAAACATCCTATATGATAAACCAAGTGAAGTTTCACGTCCTTCAAATAACAAAGGCGTTGCTGCTAATACTTACTATGATGCTTTTGGTGAGAATGAAGGTGAGAATTATTATTTGGCTATCGAAGTTGTTGATTATTTGATTACCCATAGTGAAGAATTATCAATTGTTCCAGAATATTTGATTGAATTATATGAAATGGGTAAATTCAATGAATCTGAATCAATCACCTCAAAAGAGTTATTCATTAGAATTGAAACCATTATTAGTTCAAACCCTGGTATCCTTGATAAGATCATCGCAGGTCAAGGAAATAACACATCTGAATTTGATATTACTGAAGAAGAAGAAAATTCAGTTCTTGAAGAAGCCGATACTGCTCAACAAGCGGTCAAGACTTCATATGACGAGAATTAACTAATAAAATTATTGTTGCCTGATTTCACTTCCCACGTTCTATTCTTTAATGTTTTTTCTGTTTTGTCTTCTTTATGTTTGATGAACTCGTTAATAACTTATTGTCTGTTTCTCTCTTTTACAAAATGGACGCTTTGATTTTAGCCTATAAATCGTAGTCATCAAAAATTATGCTCTTCTATTCACAATAAGTAATAAATAATTTAATAAATAACCTCCAGTTGTCATTTCTTGACCTCAACCTCCGCGTAAATCGGGGTTCCAGCCTTCTTCTCAACCTTCTCCACGGCCTCCTCGGTCACAGTAAGGTACTTATCTGCAAGAAACACAACCAAGAACGTGGATCCACCGATGTATAATCTCACTCGAGGTGGAATCGAAAGCCAACTGTTTATCAAACCACTGAATGGGGTCTTGTATTTGGGATTAGCAGCTGCTGATTTTTTGGACGACGCTGGTTGCGGTTTGTGGAATCTCTTTTTCGCCGTCTGATCGAAGTCTGGCTGGGGATTGGAGCTCATAATTGACTGTGTGGCACCGTGGAGTCTGTTCAGTGCGCCTAATTGTCCAATCCAATTCGTGCTGTTAAGGAATCTGAAGTGGTTGGGAGTGGCTCTACCAATTACAGTGCTGCAAACTCGCAATTATATGATTATATAAGAACTTCCCATGTCGCTTCATGCACTTTGTAACTTTTACACATTAATAGTCCAGTTCTTCTGATGTTGATGTTGGTGCTGAGCTAGGTGGTACTGATTCAGTCTTGGATTTCTTTCTTGGCTCATCTGTTTCTTCTTCACCAGCTTTACGTTTCTTTTGTTCTTCCTCTGCTTCAGCAGCTTCTTTAGCCTCTTCGTCTAATCTTTGTTTCTGTTTCTCTTCTTTCAATTTTGCTTCTTCTGCCAATCTCACGGTTTCTTTGGCTTGCTTTTCTTCATCATGTGCTTCTTTGATCGAAGGATCATACAGACCTTCTAGGCCAGTTTCTTCATTAGTGTGTTTGAATTTGAATAAGTTGTTCTTTCTTGCCATTCTCAGAGCCTTCCAGTTATTCAAATCCTTTGATTCTTCTTCGGAAATCTTCTTTCTCAATTTTGATAAATTGGCTTCAATTTCGTCTTTCCAATGCGCTGACTGTTCCTTGGATAGTTTATCCAAACCAGTTGGTTCTTTCCAATGTCTTGAGATTTGGGCAGTACCATAAGCAGCCCAAAACCTTGGTTTGAAACTAGCTCTCTTGACAATGATCTGTTTCAATTCATCATTGTATTCAAAAGCAGAATATTCATTTGTGAAATTCGTGAAATTGAAAGTTTTCTGATTAGTGAAATATGCTTCATTATGATCTAGAACTTGGATGTTAATATACATCATTCTTTTCTCTAAACCTTTAAATAATTCAGAAATGTGGTGTTTCATATTAACAAAATCTCTTAATAGTGACTGTGAAATTCTTGTTCTCAATGATGTTAGTTTATTTGGTAATTTATACTTCTGGGGTCTATTAGTGGTTGTAATTTTGGAACAAACCGTATCAATAAACGAGCAAGCAATCAACATTTGTTGTAGCATTGTTCTTCTGAAGCTCTCATTATTCTTCAACTGATCATTAAATTTACTTTCACTGACAAAGTAAGTTGGATTGAAATCCTTTGAATCATAAAACTCCTGTAAGTTTTTCTTCTGCTCTTCAGATAAATCATCCCTATGATATACTGTTTTCCTATTATCATTATCAGTATTCCTGTCCAAATCTGTGAAAGGTCCATACTTCTCATTTTCAACTTTGTAAATAGCATTGTAGACACTTTTCATGTTATCAAACAATTTTTGAACATGATATTTACTGTAATTGGCGTGATCAAACGTATAGTATGGATCCTGATAAAAGGCCTGAAGTTCCCAAAAGGAATCAAACAAAGTAATCTGGTCTCTATATTTCTTCTTTTCGATGTAAGTCTCTTCGTGTCTTTCATAATTTGTATCAAATGATTTGTTGATTAGTGATATGCTAAATGGAGGAAATATATCTGTCGTGAACTGTAGTAATCTGGATCTCAATAAATCCCTGTTCTTCTCATTGTTTTCAAATAACTGTTCAATTTTGTTGTTGATTGAAATGATCAAGGAAATAGATGGCCCTTTGTTTGGCTGAAGATCTTTTCCTCTAAGATATGGAGCCCTGAGGTGGAAAAACGACCAAAACCTCAACAACCACTGACATGGGAGTTCATCAATAACAGCCTTAGTCAGATTCAATACACACCATATGGTAACGATCTCCTTCTCCAGTAAATAAAATGATAATTCGAGCAACAACGCAATATGTTCATAGTTGTACCCATTTTCAGACGCCCTCAGGTTTATCAAGTCAGAGAGTACACCGTTAAGCGCAATATCATAAACTAATCTAGTGCCAGTTGCTGGAGAATGGTCGACGTTCTCTGAAAAGGTGAATCCTTGTTCAAATATGCTGAAGTCTTGCGGTCTGTTGATAATGTGCAAATCTGGCTGTTCATCGAGCATTTTGTCCAATTTTTGTGAGATTTCGTCACGAGTGTTGGATATATTCTCCTCAAGATCTTCGTAGTCCGCTAATTCCGTCATTTTGAGTGGGAACTCAGCGCTTTGCGTGGGATTTTGATTGAGGTTTGCTGATGTTTGGCAGTACTTACAAAAGTTTTCGATGTTTTTTGTTTTTGAATCTCCGAAAATTTCAAAAGATGGAGGTCGGTCCTTTCTACGTAAGGTGGACTAATAAGTATGTGTATTGCATCTCATGGTATGGGGCTGCTGTATGTTTTCTATGAATCTATGATCCATCAGAGCATATGTAGTACGTTCTTCTACACTTTATTGGATCTTTCTGCATTCAAAATGGGTGGACGTGACATCATTAGGCAACGAACAGAAGAATTTCCAGGATATGTTAGTAATCTGTCATCAGGAGGCACGACTATATTTTGGGCATGTTCCATACTCACCACTTCTTGCATCTTTCTGAACAAGCTTATTCCATCAATGTTCAGATTCAAACATCTGTCCTATTATTAGTACGAATCATTCAACATGAAGCCCATCAAAATACTCACGTTTTACCACCATTTGCTGTCGCTCTGCAAATAACACTTCTATCTACATCCTTTTCACTGAAGTTATCACTAATTAGTACCCAAGTCACTATATTACATCCAAACGACACATCCAACTTACCCATCAATCAAATACAATGCATGCGGATCTTTAGCCACGAATTGCTCCACTCTTGCAAAGAACTCCTCCTTGGAATTAGGTGCTTCTGAATCACTCTTTGTTTGGAATATCGACATGTTGATCAGATAGACTTTGAACCGTTTAAATCATAGAGATTCGATTGAATTTATCGAAGATTGCGAATTGCACTCACAATTTTGGGTATTGTTTCGGTCCAAAACAGGCAAGGTTACGAAGTCGTGATCCATGATGAGATCTCGTAGCAGTTGCGCAGCGCAGCCTAACCTTTCCTAGGAAAGCGAAAAGTAAACATAAAATTCCATGAGAAGAGCCATAGGTTTCTCAAACAACATCAACAGAGAAGAAGGAGGGGAGATGGTATAAATAGTCAGCCGGGCTCGAAAAATGGCCCTTTGACTTGTTTTATAGTTTACCTGCCTTAACAATTAAGAATGTGCCCCATTGCCCTTTTGCTGTTGCTACTGATATCAGCTCAACATGTTGTTTCAAAAGTCTCGGATAATACTGAAATGCACTCTGATAACTTGGTCATTCCTTTGAAAAACAGAGGAAACTACATTTCATTGGATATTGAGGCCGGTACGCCTGCTCAGAGAATAGAGTTGCTGCTTGATACTGGGTCATCTGCCACTTGGGTCATCTCCAAAGATAATCCCTATTGTCAGCAAGCAAGTCAGAAAAGGCCCGAAGATATTAATCAAAAGTCAAAGGCAATACCAAAGGGTTCAATTAGCTGTGAAACATCAGGAACTCTTAACACTAATACTTCCACGACTTTTAACGGTAGTGCTTCTAATGATCCATTGGTATTGAAGTTCATGGACAATACCACTGTTTCAGGTACTTGGGCCCTCGATCGTTTCAAGCTTCCAACAGTGAAAGACGGCAAAGACTTCAGTTTGGAAGTTGATGATTTCCAATTCGGTATTGCTAAAGAAACCAATTCAACAATTGGAGTATTAGGATTATCTATTCCTCAATTCACAGTCAACGAAGAGAAGAACTGGATCAGATATGATAGAGAGAACATTGTTACAAGTTTGAAACATAACAAAATCATAGAAAGAAGCATATTCAGTATCTTTCTAAATGACAGAAATTATCTTGAATTTGATGGGAATTTACTGTTTGGACACATTGATGAAGCTAAATTCCATCATCCATTATACACTTTCAAATTCATCAATTCTTTCAACTCAGGATACCCAATAGAAAGATACGAAATCCCATTGACCGACCTAATCATTAACACCCCTACCAGATTCCATAACGAGTCAGAAAGACAGGACTTCTCGTTATTCAAGAAGACAAAATCATTCAAGAAAGCATACGTTCCTGCTTTAATAGACACAGGCTCCAAATCCACTTATCTCCCAAATGAAATTTACGAAGGTTTGAAACATCACCTAATGTTGAATTACAGAATCCGTGGTGAAGTCAACAACAACTTGATTGTCCCATGTACTGATGTTGATCAGGAGGATGTCCGTATTGGATTCAAATTCAATGATGTTGTGTTTCATATCCCAATGAGGGCATTCTTAGAGAGAAATCTATCTAATGTTACTGAACTTATGAAATACGACGAGTCTAGAAACTTATGTCTCCTGGGAATATTACCTTCTCCTGATGATAGTTTCACTATTTTAGGTCAAGCGTTTTTCAGATCAGTTTATACGGTGTTTGATTTAGATATGATGGAAGTCTCAATGGCACCTGCCAAGTACACCGGCAAGAGACGGATTAGAGAGATCACCATTCATCGTGGTGTTCAAGGTATCAAAGTCGATTCTGTTGTTGATGGTGGTGCTGAAGCTATTGTGTTGGATCCTGAACATGATTTTATCATGGATACAAGAGATGGGTTTTACAAGTACAAAAACGACGGTGAAAAGACCTACATTGGACTCACATTAGCACTCGGTTTGGCGTTTGCATATATGATTGTGGTTATATAGATGTTATACACGATATTCTTCCAATGAACGTGGTCTATGCTCAGAATATTGAACTAAATCAGCTCTAAATCAAAACGACGCACATTGAAAACACAATAGCAAACGACATGGATGCTGCGGACAATCTATATTGCTGGCCAATAGCACCAGATTTAGTAAAATCAAATAGATCCTTACCAGCATCGTTTGTCAACTTCTGGTCACCTTTATTAGAATTCTTATTTTCTCCTATAAATAACAACGATGGATTCTCTATAAACTTATCTATGGACGTGTCCACTTCTTTGGGTTTCTTGGATTTTACAGAAGGTTTTGCTGATGACTGGGGGTTCTCTTCAGCTGATTTGGGTAACTCTGTAGAGTGTGAACTCTTGTTTGAAGCTGTTCTGGTAGTATTGTTTGACGTTGTACCATTTAAAACTTTACGAGCACTATTTGAGCCCGAGTGTTTTTTCAACAGATTATCATTGGTACTATTACCGAATTGAATATCTCTTTCTAGCTGTTTCTCAACCAGATTATCACCCTTTCTTCCAATCATCTCTCTTCTGCCTTCAAAAATGAAATCAAACGCAGACTTGTCATTTTCACCTGTGTTAGGTCCAACAGAGGATTGTTTCTTACTCTTACCACTCTTCTTTTTATCCACTAATTTCTTAGGTTTCTTCTTTTCAGATTTACTGTATCTTTGACTTTTTGAGGAGTTAATTTCTGACTGTTCCTTCTCCAATTTATGTCCAATCTCCTCAGCCACCTCATTATTCAACTCGTCGAAATCTTCAAAATCGTCCTCAAGAGCCTCGTCATCTTCTGAATCATTAGGTGCTGTTGGATCCTCATTTTTAATTCCTCTTTCATTTTCATCAAAAAAATTGGTATCCTCTAATAATTTACCTTCCTCAACATTAGTCATATCCAATCCGATCTTCCTTAAAAATGGTCTATGTAACAAACCATCCCATGATTGTCTCTTATCATTGGAAAACAAAATATCCAACACATCTTCTGGTGTATCTTTCAATCTATCAATACGGTACTGTGCCTTCTTAAGTTTTTTGGTATCGTTGTCACTCAAATCTTCTGAATTAAATTTATCACTGAACGTACTTAATATATCATCAATTAAAGATTTCAAAGACTGTAGTTCCTCCTTGACATTTCCAGAATTAACAACCTCTTTTCCTTCAAGTTTCTTCTCCTTTTTGTAATCGTTAGAGGATTCAGCATCTCGGGTCTTCTTCAGAAAATTTTCTTCAACAGCCTTTTCCTCTGTAACGTGGAGCCTCTCTCTGGTTGCAGAAGTTCCTGGGATATTAGAGTTCACACCATTTATTAAAACATTTCTCAATCTCTCCACATTCAAAGCCTCAAATTTTGTTTTCAAACTCTCTTCTATATCATTGATGATACTTTCTGCCACACCATCAGTAATTCCCTTCTCAGAAGTAATTCGTCGAGACTCAGAAGACGGAGTTGTGGTAACTTTGATGGTAGGAGCAGGGAATGATGGGATAGTTTCGGTAGGTGTCGATGACGAAAGCGGTGGAATCGGACCAATGGTTTCTGGTTTGAATTCAGGAATTGGAACTGGTAGCACCTTTGGAAGTAATTCATCTAGTCTCTCTTTCAAGTATTGCTCGACTGACTCTTTGATGATTTGTTCAATTTGCAGTGCAGTGTCAGCTTGAGCATATGGTCGAGGAATATACATAGGTGTATGTGTAGCGATTGGAACCGATGCTTGTGGAAATGGGTGAGGTTGAGGAACAGCCACAACAGGAACAGGGGCCGGAGTTGGATCAATGACTGGTGATGGAACTTCTAGTAATGGATGTGGTGGAGGCAATGAAAAATCAGCAGGTAACTTTGGTACAGAAGGAGATGCAGGGACTGGATGCACGACTGAAATCTTAGTTGGAGCAAGTGGATAGAAAGTCTCAGTGACTTCCACAACAGTCGTTTGTTCTTCTTCAATGATTGTAGTTGGAGCAGATTCTATGCTGTGTGTCATGGTTTTGGTTCTTGTTATAATTCTCTTTGATTTGGTTGGTCTTGGAGCAGGAGTAGGTTCAGGTTCAGGTTCAGTGGTCTTTCGTTCTTGAACAGTTGGTTTCGCTTGGGGTTTCAGATCAGATGCTTCCTCTTGCTTTAGTGCAGTAGGTGGAGTAGGCGGAGAATGGGCCACTGGCAGTTCAAGGTCTGCTGTTGGAAATGGGACCTTCTTCTCTTCAGTGGTAGTAGTTTCAATGGTAGTGCGTCCTTCAATTTCGTCAACTGTGTCAGATCTGGGAGCGTCAACTGGGGTTGATTCAGGGATTAAAGTATCAACATCTTTATTGACTTCTTCATTACTAACATTTTCTTGTTCACCTTTCGTCTCAGTGTCAGACGATTGATTACCACCCTCCTGTAATTCTGATAAATCTTCAGGGACCAATGTCAACTCTTCAGAATTCCCATTCTTGAAATCATGAATTCCTAAATCAATCCTACTTCCAGATTTAGTAGTGCCTTCACCTAATGACTCAATAAATGGTATTAAAACAGCAGTATCCACTTGATACTCATCATCTTTACCAATTTTCGTGTCTCCATTGAGTAACTCAAACGAGATGGGATCATCGATTTGATCTGAGCTGAACTTGATTGAATCTTTCGGAGAACCCAAAACGTTATTTGCAAGAGAAATCCCAGCATAGAGTAGAGATATCTGTACCATAATATATTTTTGTCTCATGATTTTGCTTTGAGTCCAACTCTAGCTGATATAACAGTTGTTGGTTGAGACAAGTTGAAGATTCGAAAATAATCACGGAAAAAAATACACACATTTTCAGATCTGAACACAATTCCTGAAATGTTGATCATTTTCTGAAAAGTCGTTCAAATTGTGTGGTTTTAAGACTCTTTTTTTGTTGATATGTCAATTATTGTGGTAAAATTCACGAAAGCATCAACACACAATCTAACTGAACACCATGGTTATTCCAACGCCTGAATCACATTCTCTGCAATTTCCAGATACGCATTCTTGACGGCTTCATCTTCCGAACTCAAGACAACAGGTTTCCCTTTATCACTTTGTAAACATATTTCTTCATTCAGTGGTATATTACCCAGTACCTTCAATCCTCTCTTCTTCGCCTCACGAGCAGCACCACCATCACCAAAGATATGCGCCTCATGGTTACAATTCGGACACACATAGTAACTCATATTCTGCACCATTCCCAGGATTGGGATCTTGACTTTATCAAACATACTGATCCCCTTAACAGCATCAATCAGTGCGATATCTTGGGGAGTGGACACAATGACCGCCCCACTGACCTTCACCTGCTGCGAGATACTCAGTTGTGTGTCACCTGTACCTGGAGGCATATCAATCACCAAGTAGTCCAAGTCATTCCACTTGACCTCGAACAACAATTGCTTTAGTGCCTTCATCACCATCAATCCTCTCCAGATAATCGGCGTGTCCGGTTTGATCAAGTACCCCATTGACATCGACTCGACACCGTAATTGGTCAACGGTAGCAGTTTCCCATCTGATGATAAGCGAGGCTCGCCCTGTAGCTTCAACAATGTTGGGATCGAAGGACCAAATATATCAGCATCAAGAATCCCTACTTTCTTTCCCTTTTCATGTAATGATAGTGCCAGATTGACTGTTTTTGCCGTTAGTAGTTGAACCAAAATAAACTCCATTGAGACTGGATTAAGAACATACCTGACACTGTGGACTTTCCAACACCTCCTTTTCCTGAAGAGACCAGAATAACTTTTTTTACTCCTGGAATTGACTGTTTGACGGGGAGCCCTCTGCCCTTTCCCGCTAGCTTTGGCAAGCCCTGTTATTGATGTTAGTAGAGATTCTGCAAACGGCTAAGTAAAAGGGGCATACCAAAGGGTTTTCATGTAGCACTGTTCGACCCGAATGAAACCCACGCCTGATAGGTGCGATTACGAACATTCTCAGTGTCAATTGGTTCATTTTGAATGAGTTTTATGTCTGTTGATGAGAAAGTTCAAAATTCAAAACAATGAAAAAAATCTGACCTCATCACCAAAACTTCATTAAACAAGATACATGCACTAGAAATGTTCCACATCTGCCCTCGAATAACATCAAATCTGCTTATATCACTAATACGAAACCACTCCTCCTCACAAACCGGTAAAATACCCACAATCTACGCACTTTCCACCCACTTATCCCGTTCAGCCATTGGCGTAATCAGAATATCTGGCCCACATTCAACATCCATCCTGGAACAATTAACCAGCAACAAACCCCTTCCGAATCCCAGAATTGCGTCCGTGCGCAGACTATACCAACCAAATACCACCAACTTGCTTGATGAAGCACTCGCCATTTATTTCAAAGAACCGAAGACATACACCGGCGAAGACCTAGTTGAATTGCATGTCCACGGAGGCACTGCCGTGATCCAATCAGTGCTGAATGCCATCGAGGCTCTACATACCCCAGAGAGTCCAGTGCGGTATGCTGAAGCAGGTGAGTTCTCTAAGAGGGCTTTCAGTAATGGGAGGTTCGATCTTACTGAGATCGAAGGGATCAGGGAACTCATTGATGCTGAGACAGAGACCGCAAGAATAGCTGCCGTGAATTCAGCAACAGGGAAGAATAAAGTCCTGTTTGGCGAATGGAGGGAGAGATTGGTGAAGGATGTTGGGTTGCTTACGGCTATTATTGATTTCGCAGAAGATACCGAGATTGAGGATATTCAGAAGATATATGATACTGTTTCTGATGATATTGATGCATTGGAGAGGGAAGTTTATGAGTTCTTGCAACGTGGTGAGAGATCAGAGGTCTTATTGAAGGGTATCAAGGTCACGTTATTGGGACCACCTAATGCGGGAAAATCTTCTATCTTGAACCAGCTCGCTTCCACGGAGGCTGCGATTGTGAGTGATATTGCCGGTACTACGAGAGATGTGATCAATGTGCCGTTGGATATTAAGGGTTATAAGGTTGTGGTTGGTGACACGGCCGGGATCAGAGATTTGACTAAGGCCGATAAAATTGAAGCAGAGGGGATCAAGAGAGCTAAAGAGTTTGCCAACGCAAGTGATTTGGTGCTTGTTGTGTTGGGAAGTGACAATTTGGAGATTGATGCGGCGTTCAAGGAGAATATCAACACATTGAAGAAAGATAAGAGGATCATTGCAGTTCTGAATAAGTGCGACTTGATTCAAGGTGAGGTCGATAAGACGATCCAGAAGTTGAGCGAGGCATTGTGCATTGATCAGAACCAATTCATTCCTGTCTCTTGTATTGAAAATAACGGACTAGAAGAACTGAGTAATCGATTAGTGAAACAGTTCAAAGTCATTACATTAACCGAATCAACAGATCCAATCATCTTAACAGCAAGAGTCAAAGATATTTTGAAGAAGGACGTCCTTTATGGCTTTGACGTGTTTAACGAGTTCCAAGACCTGGATGATGTTGTTCTTGCTACACAAGGTATTCATCATTCCATTGATGGGATCGGTAAGATTACGGGTGTGACAGTTGGTGTTGAAGAAGTCCTTGGTGTTGTGTTCTCCAGTTTTTGTGTGGGTAAATAGACTAATTAATTACATGTTCATGATATCATTAGTATTCATTATACCTAATGGACGTGTGGCTCTTTACCTTCTTATTATTCATCATCATACCATCTGTACCTATCACTCTTATGATCAAACAAAATCAACTTCAAGAATGAATAAGTTTTGGTTTTCAAAGAATTTTTTTAATTCACTGACCTGAAGATTCTGTAAATCACATCCGATCACTCTCATACTTCTCAGATGGCTCGTAATCAAAACATTGTCTTTATAATAAACATAGTCGTTTCATCTCTATATGTAAAACCACATCCTATGGGTTTAGTAACTCATTATAAGGTTCTCAATCATCAAACCTTCTATCTTCCTCTCTTTTGGTTGGGGTTCAACTTATATTTTGACAATTCACCCTTATAATACATAAAGGAACGTGTTTCAAGATCTTGAACAATTTCAAAGTCTTTGCAGCAACAGTTAATATCTTGAACTCTGTATACCAAATAAGATTATCGATAATACGTAAAATCAATCTAATTATTACTTTGATTTTCCGCAACACATCAAACGGGAGTTGCTGATCAAATACATGATTAGTTTTAAGATCAAATGTTTAATTAGTACGATTGTCCTCTTGGTTTTCGGTGATTATAATTTTGATACATAGTTTGATTCTTTTACGTTTGATGACTTTTTTCAATTTAAGAAGTTTTAAAATCTTGGAGAATTTCTCCTTTTTCTTCAACAATGATTTCTTTAGTCCTTTTATCTTCTAAATCTATCTGAGACTTGAATTCCTCAAACAACGCATATGGATCCATCAAGTTGATCAATTGTTCATCATCTTCAACCTTCAAATAGTCAAAATGAACTCATCAGAGTCTAAGAACCTGCAAACCTTTAACGGTATCAACATCCACATCCTGAACAGGTGACGCTTCCTGACTGTAGAGACCAGACTTATCGGTAACGTTCGAACACAGTGCCACAAGCCAGACACCCACAGCTCTAACATCAGTATGCGATTCTTGTTTAGCCGCTATGTTTGCCGAAGCGATAATTCAAACGCAATCATTTTGCTGGTGTGCCATGTATTTATACCAGTGATTTACCACTGATGTAAGATTACCAACAACCATCAAAATCACAGCTCCTTTGTGAACTCATCCAATTCTTTAGTCAGCTGTTCAACAAAGTCCACCTTCTTTTCGACCGTGTCCAGATCCCGCAGTAGACCATTGATTTCTTCGTCTGTTGAGAGGTTAGTACGTTTCTGCACCATTTTGGATAAGAAAAATACCCACTCAGTGCCTGGATCTTGGATGTCTTTCTCGTCAGCGACTTCAATTCCTCTTCTTTTCTTATCAGTCTCAATGTCGTGGCCGTGTTGACCTGTCTGAGGTTCTCCAGCTGTCTCGCCGACTGCTCCGTGTCGCTGTTGAAGACCTGCTCCAGAGAAACGAGCCCATCGGAAATGTGTTTACTGAAGTCTGGCATTATGATATTAACAAGGAGTGTTATCCGATAAGAGCTTGTGTTTCTGGCTCTGAGCGTAGGCTTCTAATGGAAACGGTTTGTGGAGAGAGCTTCCTATATGGTCAATGCTACGACACAACCTTTCTTCAATAGAAATTGTTCCCAAATATCAAAATTCAATGTGCCCTTACCAAAACTGATGGCTACCTAGGGTCGGCTCGACTCATTCCGATTTTGTGTCAAGCGATAGTTACCAAATAACTGATCAGACCAATGGCACAAGAAGCAAAATAATACAACATCACGGATCCAAGGGCAATTATTGTAGATCATACTCCTCTCCAGTGCAAATTATTCTCAACAAGACATAATCAGGAACAGAGTGGATTCCGCCAGCTGAGCAACCGTAAACTAAGTTACCTTCAAACTAGAGCGATTCTAGTGAGCTACAGTGAATTTCGTACATCTCACGTCACGTAACTCTATAATGCTAATTGTATTACCAACATTCTATAAAATGACCATCTTTAAACAAAATCACCAAGTTTCTTGTAAATATCGATTAGCAACTTCTAATTCTAACAAGTACTTCTGAGAATCCTCCTCACTCAAGCCACATTGCTCCTGTAAGATTGTTTCTAAGGTGACACGGACCTGTGTCGGCATCTTTCCAGTGGAACCACATACATAAACAATAGCTCTCTTCTTGGTCAACAATTCTGCTACCAACGGTGCCTGTAGGTACAATTGATCCTGAACATACCCACCAGACTGTCTTGAAAATGCAGTCAATAGGTTCAATTTTCCATCTGAAATCAATTGCTCCCATTCCCTATGATATAAGAAATCTTTATCCTGGAATCGACAACCAAAGAACAAGTACAGCTGTTCTTTATCGTATCCTTGATTCTTCACCAAGTCATGAATCAGTGATCTCATTGGTGCAACACCAGTCCCTGGTGCAATCATCACAACGGGGACCTTCTTCTCAACACCAAACTTCATTCCATTTCTATTGACTTTGAAAACAATCTCATCCGATGATGATAATGTCTTGATCCAATTCGTGCAGAGACCTTTCCTTATTCTTCTAATCATGGTCTTGTATTGAACGATGGCAACAGTCAAGTCAACAGAATGTAAATCTGGCGGCGAAGAAATGGAAAACAGACGTGGTTTGATGACTGGGAACAGATCAAAGATATAATCTATAGGGATCTTGACACTAAAGAATTCTTGAACGACTTCAAGGATTGAACGTCTTGGACGATTGGCATAATCATATAATTCTTCTGGATTCTTATATGAACTGAACTCATCGAGTTTCTCTCTTTCCCTCTCATCACTGGCGAAATGCTTCAATAAGTTAAAGAAGGAACGGCGTGGTATAGCACGAAGATCTAAATGATGTGTGATCAATGATCTTAGTGTTGGTGATTTGATGTACCCTCCATCGATTGATGGCAACGTGCCTTCAATGATGACTCTCTTATCAGAAACATCTTGCCAGCCTTGAGATTCTATTAATTGTTGAACATCTGCAGGATCGTTTGTTGGGTATAATGAAAGAGTGTCACCTGGTGAATATGTGATTTCTTGTTCACTTATGAGATTGAAATGACGAACATCTTGAAAATGACTCTCCTCAGTGATTCTAACGTTTTGGTTGACCCTGCCTCTGATAAGACCAACGTCATCTCTGGTCAATGCAATGCTTTTGATGTTTTGTTCTGTTAATCTCTTAGGTTTCTTCATATCGATAACGATTTTGTTCTTTGGGGGAAGTAGGACCTCTTCTGAAATTGGTTCAGCTCCATCAGGAAGTGGGAATAATCTTTGCAAGCTCACCAACAACTGCTTCTGGAACTCAATATAGTATCCATCAATTCCTAATGCACTTTGCTGATCAGCTTCAGCTCTCTTGCCGAACTCAACGCCACCAAGTTGTAAGACTCTATTATGTAACTTCTTGATAGCGTAATTGAACTTAGGGTATGACGAATCACCTAACCCAAACGTTGTGAAATATAAATGATTCAGTAAATCATTGGGTAGCTTCTTCTTCAACATGAACTTCCAGAATTTTCTTGCATTCTTAGGGAACTCGCCTTGTCCTGTGGTGGAACACATTATGATTAGTACCTTTACAGATAAGAGCTGTTTCAGATCGAATTCGTCTAATGGTGAGACATCGACGTCATAACGGTACCTCTGTAAGGTGGATGCGAGTGTTTCTGCAAAATCATGTGAATCTCCTGTTTCTGAACCGTATAGGACGGCGATAGATGCTGTCATGACCTGGTTTTAGTGACTATGCTAGTGCTGATGAGATGAGATGGATTAATAATGCAGAGCTGCTATTGGTTAGGTGGAAATGCAAAAGCCAACAGAATAAATAAATAAATATGGATGTGTCTTGACTCTATGATATTCTCTGCAATATTGTGCTAAATCTATCTCCAAAACCTCCCAATACCGTCTTAAATGTGAAATCTGTAGTGGGTATTCTACACTAGCTTATTCAGAGAAAAGAGAAAACTCTCAAAACCTGAAAGAAAATAACGAATTCCGACCGGACCAGATCTCGGAACTCATCCTAATTTTCTCGACGAAACTTTTTCAGTGAAAAATGATTCAAAGAATCAAGACTCATCTGCTAGCAAAAGACCAGATAACTACCAGTTATTTTTATTAGAAAACAATGTTCAGAAACTTAGCCAGAGTCGCCTCTACTGCTAGAGTCAGTCCAGCTGCCAGTTACAGATACGTAGCTGTTGCTTCTCCACTTGTCAGAAGGGCTAACGCGCCATCCGTTAGATTCTATAGTGAAGAGGCCAAAAAGGAAGAATCCAACGAAGAAGTCGATGAATTGACTAAATCTAAACAAGACCTTGAAACTGCAAAGAAAGAAACTGCTGAGTTCAAAGATCGTTATTTAAGATCCGTTGCTGACTTCAGAAACTTACAAGAGGCAACTAAGCGTGATATCAAAAAATCCAAAGAATTAGCATTGAAATCATTTGCCAGGGATTTATTAGAAACTGCTGATACTTTCGAAATTGCGTTGAAAACTTTAGAAGAAGAAGATCACTCTACCACTGATAAGAAAGTTAAAGAATTGAAAGAATTAATCGAGGGTGTTAAGATCACCCAATCCATGTTCTTGAACACTTTGAAGAGACATGGTTTAGAAAAAATCGACCCAATTGGTGAAAAATTCGATCCAAATGTTCATGAAGCCACTTTTGAAGTTCCACATGCTGATAAGGAAGCCGGTACTGTCTTCTTTGTCCAACAGCCAGGTTACTACTTAAACGGCAGAGTCTTACGTCCTGCTAAAGTCGGTGTTGTTAAAGGCGATGATTAGTTGCTTTTCCCAACATTTTAAATATTAATGATAATGTGAAGAATGACGTATGTTGAGCGTGTGTTAACTGGAGACTATGAGATTTTTATGAGTTAATGACATGTTGTTCTTGTATATATATGTATAAAGTATAGTCTATTTACAGGCAGGAGATGTTTGAACGTATTTTGAATATGTGCATAAGACGCTTGTAGCTCAACGTAATTCAACATTGAACTGCTCATTGATTTGTTGGCGTATCTCTTCTTGTAAGAGATTGACTTCTTCATTAGTCAAGTTTCTGTCCATTGATTGGAAATTGATTCGGTAACATTGTGAGTTTCTACCTGTCTTTGGATGTGTGAATTCATCGACAAGACTAACATTTTCAATCAAATCACCAGCAATGTTTCTGACAATCTCCATGAAGTCATTGATATGGACCTTCTCAGCGACCGAAGGCACCCAGAATGCGATGTCTCTAATAGTACCTGGGTATTTGGAATATGGTTTGAAAGTAGTGATTTGGCCCTCTTTGAACTGTTTATGGAATCTCTCATCTTGAGTCCAAAATAATCTAATATCTGGGATTCCGAACAACAACATGGCAATTCTATCCAAGCCAACACCAAAAGCCCAACCAATAGTGTTCTCGATACCCGAATTAGTCAAAACTTGTTCATGAACGACACCGCAACCACAACATTCTAACCACTCACCTTTCCACCAGACTTCGATCTCCCAAGAAGGTGAAGTCCATGGGAAGTATGCTTCAATCCATCTCACTTTCAACGGCTCATTTAAATACTCTTCAGTAGATCCTTGCAGTCTTGCAGATTCCTTCGCTTCGTTGAATACTTCATTGACTAAAACCTCCAATGTTCTCTTCAAATGAGAACCAACCAACTTAACTTCCTCATCTGTCATGTAATCTTGTTTTGGGTTACCTTCATGAAATGCAGGATTTGGATCCTCAACAATGATACCATCAACTTTAGGAATCTCTTCAATATCTTGTTTCAACTGGTCCAATAACTCAGCTTCAGATCCAAAATCATCTCTTTTCCAAATTCTAGCACCTTCCATTTGATGAAATGCAGGATAATGGGTTCTATCGATCTCATCTCTTCTATAGACGTCGGCACTGATAAAATATCCAGGTGTCTTTGTGGTCATAAAACACTCCCTCTCATGCGCAGAAGTATGGGTTCTCAACAAATGCTCTCCATTGATGTAATATGTGTCTGTCTTACTTCTGCCTGGATGATCTTGAGGAAACCCCAAAGAGTCAAAATTTTCATAAGCAGTTACGATTGGCCTGAACTGATTATGGAAAGTGTATCCAAGTCCAGTGAATCGTTTCTCTATAAGTGAGCGAAGAATACCAATTGGATGGTTTGGGTTTAAGTGATGTGATTTATCAATAAGGTTAATGATTGATGGTGTGATATTGGTCCATTCGTCTGTTTTGTAGGTTTTTCCTTGAATGGTGAGTGTCTCAGGGATGGCTCTTTTCGTGGAGACGTATCTGATGGACTGAATAGTCAGTCTTGAAAGTGAATTCCTCGCACTCATATTGGATAGGTAGTGGAGTAAAGTCAGTTGTACAGACACTCAAAGAATTCAAATCGAAAATAGGCAGGAGCAGACAGTCGGGGATTTGTCTGTAGTCACATGACTGCAAGATGGAACCCCTCGGAAATCTCTTATATCAACACTTTTTTCTAAGAACTGAAAAATCGACAAAAACCGATCAATCGAAAGTCCATCCAAATCAAAAACAACTCGCACACAGCTCCTCATTTCGCAAAGATGCTTTTCTTCACGGGACTAAGTTTGGCCAAGACATTTCGCCCACTCATACCAACCACACAACTCACATCCATCGGTAAACGTTTTTCCCATGAACTAGCACCTCGTTTCAAGAACCTACGTAAGGCCCAGAAAGGTCGTGTTAACGTGCGTACTGGTGGTTCAACGAAGGGTAACACTTTGAAGTTTGGTACGTATGGTCTTAGATTGAAAAGTGAAGGTTTGAGATTGAAAGCTATTCATTTGAAAGAGGCTGATCAATGTATTATGAAATTCATGAGAGCTAATGGTGGTCAATTATGGAGAAGATTGTGTACTCCTATTCCTGTCTGTATCAAGGGTAACGAGACTCGTATGGGTAAGGGTAAAGGTGCGTTTGATCATTGGATGGCGAGAGTTCCTACCGGTAAGGTGTTGTTTGAATGTGGTGGTGACGGATTACATGAAAGAGTTGCTCGTGAGGCATTCAGACGAGCAGCTGATAAATTACCAGGATTGTATGAGTTTATTAAAGAAGATACACCAGTGAGGGTTGGTTTGAAGACTTTCAAAGAAGGTGATGAAAAAGTGAATTTCTTGGAGGAGTTGAAGAGAAGTCCAACTAAAGAATTTTTGAACAAACAGAAGAGTAAGGATGATTTGTACAGAACATACAGAGGTCGTTAAGGGGTGTAAATAGTAATTTGTAAATAGAAGAAAACATTATATTCTAATTGGATTCGTAGTTACATATGGACATGTGTTTATAAACTGCTTTCAATGGACACCATTGATTTTGCGACAAACCCTTCCAAATGATAAATAGCTTTGTTGCCCAAACTCAAACGTTCATCAAAGATGGCGGAGTTCTCAATGATACCAATCTTAGCACGATCATTTACCAACTGTAATAGCTCAAATGTCAAGGTTTTCAAAATTGTCTTTGCTGGGATACAATGTGATAATAATTCATAAATGACTGTTCTTGATTGTGAAATTCTTGAAACGGTACGTTCTTTGGAGATATTGATTGCAAGTTTATTGATGACGTTCTCCCAATCCAGTTGAATAACTTGTGATGTGGCTGTCAATGTTTCATTCTGCATTGACATTGCCTCAAGTAATAACAATGCCCTTCTCAGATTTCTCTTTGATTCAACTGCGATGGATGTCAAGATTTGGCTCTTATCTTCGTCAACGATATTCACTTCTTGGGTAACTGCAACTTTTGCCAACGCATCCACAACTTCATTTATCTCAGGAGCAGGCACTCTCACTAACGATGTTCTTGACTTAATAGGAGCGATGATATTAGATGTAGTATTAGAAATCAACACCAATCTAATATTTCTTGAATATTTCTCCATGGTTCTTCTCAACGCAGCCTGCGCATCTCTCGACAGTCCATCTGCCTCATTAAGAACAACCACTTTAAAACGATGTTTCCCATTCTGACTGAAATCGACCTGTTCCGTCTGTGCAATCTCTTTCAATAAATCTTGTATGACGACACGATCATTATTACCTAGATCAGAAGGTGTTATTTCTAAATGATATGGTGATGAAACAACATTGAATTCTAGTTTTTTGTTAGAAGAGGTTGTAAATTGTCTGACATCAATCTTCATCTTCTGGACACCTGGACCATACAATTGATTTAATAATGCGAGGACACGAGTCTTCTTACCTGCACCTGAAGGACCATAGATTAACAAGTGTGGAAAATCTGAGGATGATGCAAGAGATTGAAGACGGTTTGTGAGTGATGTGTGGAAGGTTAGAGATTGGAGGTTGTTTGGCCTGTGTTTGTCGACCCAGAGTGACATTTTGAAGATTTTTTCTTAGGAATTGATGAGTTGTTGATGTGATGTTGATTTTAGATTTTTTTCCGGTACGCGTCGCGCTCTCAGTTTTTTTATTATGGTTTTTGTTAACCATTGGATACAAATTGCCTATCATCACGATCAGAATAACCAGAAAAGAACGAAATGAAGAGAAAGAGAGACCCGGTATTTGTGGATGGCAGTGAGAGTGGCTCCGAATCAGAAAGCAACGCCAATAAACCCACACTGGATCCTGTCTTTGGCCAGCACAGGGCACTTCCCATTGACCAATCGATACTGGAATCAGTTAAACCAGGACAAGTTCCAACTGATGCTCAGACCTATTTGGCACTTGTACGGAAGGAGGCTGAAGAGAGCAGTTCGGTGATGTTCAAAGAGACAATCAGCTATGAGGAGACAAGTGTCAGCAGCACAGGTGAAGAATTCACTAACAGTGGCACTCCCACCAATGATATCACAAACGACAAATCAGCACAAATATCCGAGATTCTGACTCAGTTCCACAAAGACAAGTCCACATTCCCAGAGATCGGCTCACTTGAGATACCCAGTGACTTTCACATACCCTCCAACTTCACAGAATGGTTCAAATACTTATCCCACAACGAACCGTCATTGGAAGTGATATCAAACTTTGACCAGGATCTTACACTCAGATTGCTGATTTACTCCACGAAATGGCTGACCAAGAAGACAAACAACAACATCTCGCAATGGATATATCAATTACTAGTGAGACTGCCTGGGTTGTTGGAAACCAACGATGTCGCAGTGTTAAGAACATTGGGCCAGAGAGCAAAGAGATTGGTTGATAATGGCGAATGCGCTGAGATCAGTGACAAGTGTTGTTTGGTCATTCTTGCTATTGTTGGGAAGGAATATGGGCAAGGTGATCTACTCTCTTTCAAGTGACTGCGTATAGGTAAAATGTTCACAACGCTAGACATAGTACGATTTCGTAGCGCATCGGCTTCACTTACCGGATTCAGCATAGACAATAATCAGGACTTTATAAAATCATCGTATCATCGACATTTCGTTACTTCAACCGCTCTCCCATCGCACAACAACCTCAATCACAATGGCCGTTATCACAGTCGTAGGGGCCGGTGTCCTTGGTCTCACATCCGCCTACAAACTCCTCCAGAATGGCCACCAAGTCACCGTTATCGGTAGAAATATACCTGGTGATATCAATGCTCATTACACTTCTCCCTTTGCGGGTGCGAACTGGTCCAGTTTTGGGTCATTGGATGACAAGTTCACTCAGGAGATAGACAAACCTGCATACCATGAGTTTATCAGACTTGCAGAGACGGATCCAACTGCTGCGATTCATAAAGTTATGGAGACGGCCTATGTTAGAAAGAGTGAGTTGGAGGATGGGAAGGTTGTATATCCATGGTTTAAGAATTTTGCCAACAAGTTTGCTGATGTTAGTTTGGATGATGTGCCAGATAGTATAAAGGCCGGTGAAAAACATGACCCTATTGTTGCTTCTTATGAATATGAAACAGTCACAATCACTACTTCTTTATATTTGGTCTGGTTACTCCACAAAGTTGAATCCTTGGGTGGTAAACTTGTCAGAAAATCAATCAAACACATTGATGAGGCATATTATCTTAATCATACGGGAAAGAAAGCCGACATTATCGTCAATTCCACTGGTCTTTTAGCATCTAAACTCGGTGGTGTCAATGACTCAACAGTGTACCCAATCAGAGGCCAAATTGTCCGAGTGAGGAACAATTTCCCTCGTCAAATCCACATCAGCATCCCTACTCATGTTGGTGAGACATTCTATGCATTTCCAAGAAAGGAAGGTGGTGGTATCATTGGTGGTACTTTTATAGAGAGAAATTGGAGTACGGTTGTTGATCCTGACTTAACTCAAAGAATCTTAGACAGAGCAAGGAAATATATTCCTGAATTGACATCAGCCGAGTATGGAAATGATAGTGAGATTGATGCTATTGAAGCGTACGTTGGTTTGAGACCTGGAAGAGTTGATGGTGTCAGAATCGAAAGAGAAGGAAGTATCATTCATAATTATGGTATCGGTGGTGCAGGTTACCAGGCTTCTTATGGTCTTGCTGATAGAGTTGTCCAACTGACAAACGAATACCTCAGACAAGCTAAACTATGAGTATATACTTTTTACCTTTCATTATCTACGTACTACTAGAACAATAGCAACCGTAGACGGTTTCCCATTGTGACAAAACTAGAAATCACTAGCAAGTCAGTTATGGGATATAGGAACGATATTTTCAGATATACAAATTGGAAAGTCTTAGATATTCTCAGAAATACTTGATTGTGTCTTGGGTATTAAATGATTAAGATCAAACCGTAGGTTCTTCATATATCCAAAGTGGTGTTGCATAATAGTACCATTAACTACTTTGTTGGGCAATGTCCATGAAGATTTGAGGGTTCTCGTTTCACGTAATATCTAACGAAATCTGAGACAGATATATCCAGGGATCAGGTGCACAATCCTAGACATAGTTAGGCCCGATGGTTCAGGTCCAGGGTTAACCTATTATACTTTGTAAGATCTGAACTGCAGGCGTTCGAACGGCTGAGATAATTCAGCTGTGTGCTTGTGTGCTTTGGTCAAATGATGCTTGGCCCGATTCTTTATATTTATATGGCATATGCTCGAATCGAAATTCGTATAGGTTAAATACCCTAACTATGGTCATAAATGTAAAGAAGCCAAATCTGGTTCCAAAAGAACAGACGATTGATTTGATTAACCTGGAATTGATAATCTTTTGGTAATTTTTGACTATCTATGATTTCGATTACCCATACTACTAATTCAATTTTGAAATAGAAGACAGTCTTTATAGAGGAGCTCC